>CAUYON010051671.1:0-36311 GCA_963573935.1 Arctocebus calabarensis
GATGTGCGTTCCTCGACCTTGTCTCTTGGCTCAGCTCCAAACCGTTGGCTTTCTTGCTAAATTTCTGTCCTTTAACTCTCCTTCTGGACAGGAGCGTCTGCAGAAAGCTGGCTACAGACCGCCATCTTGGCTCCTCCCTCCACCTGGTTTCTTGACCTAAGCAGATGCAAATGGCTTCTGTCTGACTCATCTTAAGTCTGACCTGTTTGTGACATGCTTTCTCTATAAAAAAGCTGGAGATAAGCGCAGAGAAGTATACATTTAGAATCCTAGTACAGAAAGAATTAACTAACCCTCTCATTTAGGTGGCTCCCTACCTGGCCAGTGGTAGGTGTCTGCTGCCCACATGTTGGGGAGTGTCTGTGCCCTGACTTATCTAGTATGATTCCAGGAAGGTGGAGGACGAGGACGAGGGGAAGGGCAGAATAGGGCCAGGCCAACTGGGGAAATGTGAGGGGATTCCAAAGACCCATTTCCAATTCTGCTTCTGCTTCACCCAGGAAACTCTTGAGAATGAATGGGGCACCTGTGAGGTGTAACCCCACCGAGACCTGGCTTGGAATAGTGAGAAGAGCTGGGACTTCTCACCTAGATCTGGGTTGGGATTTTTTCTGCCATGGTACTTGCATGATGGCAGCTTTTCCCCTTATCTTCCAGGGCCTGTTTCCTTGTCTATCACATGTACACAGCAGTCTGTCCTCACACCTCTCAGATTTCATATAGGAAAGGGCATTGTATACCCCAAAGTACTCTTCAAACTTTATTGAAAGTGCCTGGAGGGCTTTAAGTGGGGTTTCTGGACATTGGCCTTTCTCATGAGTGGAAGGAAGAGAGGAGGCTGAGTTAATTCCCAGTGGTGGCTGATCCTGACATGGTCTGGACCTGCTGAGCCTGCTTGGGATCCTCCTACCGGCCCAGATCCTGCCTCCATTTGACTCCCAGTCATCAGTCTGGGTCCTGACCAGAACTGCCACCTCTAATCCTGTACATGGAGTGGTCTACTGCCCCCCAAACATTCCCATTTCTACCTTTGCACCCAAAGATGAGGAGGAGGCAGTTCTCTGGGACTGTGTGGCAACAGTGGGCAGCACCTACTGGTGGCCTTGGTCAGCAGTGACTGAGCACACAGCCTGAGGGAGCATCGGAGGTGACAGCTCAGATGACACACCCGCTTCTGCTGCTGACTGCGGCTGCCTCCACGGTCAAGTATGGTCCCCTTCTGTTGCTGGGGTAGGAGTATGTCACTCTTCTAAAGCTTCCTTTGGCTCCATCTGTGAAAAGAGAACATGTGGCTGAGTCATGTGCTTGGATTCTGCCTTGTTTCCTTGGAGATTTGACTGTGGCCATCAGAACTGTGGGCAGGGCTGGAGCTCACTTTCTCTGCACCCGTTCTCAACTCCCGATGTAACAGATGGCTGGATTCCGGGGACTTCCTGGGTCTAGCTGGGTCAGATTAGACAGGAATCTAATCAGGCAAGCGGTGGGGTCGGGGAATTCGCAGGTGCTAGAGGGCACAGTGAGGCAAGTAGGGACAGGGAAGCCCTGCCTCAGCTACAAGTCCTCCAGGTATGTGCTTCCTGCCGCACTCTGCTTCCAGACGCAGGTGTGGCCAGCACTGGGCCAGCTGATCAGCTGCTTTGGAGAGGTGCAAAGTGAGGAAATCTGCATCGAGTGGGCAGCAGCATCAGGCAAAGTGCATTTATGGACAGAGGCATCTCTCTGAGGACTTTTGTGAATGGTCTTTAGGATGTTGTCAGTCACTTTTTTTTTTTTTTTGAGACAGTCTGAAGCTGTTGCCCTGAGTAGAGCAACCTCAAACTCTTGGGCTTAAGCAATTCTCTTGCTTCAGCCTCCCAAGTAGCTGGGACTACAAGTGCCTGCCACAATGCTCAGCTACTTTTTTTTTTTTTTTTGTATTTTTGTTGCAGTTGTCATTGGTGTTTTAGCTGGTCCAGGCTGGCTTTGAACCCACCAGCCTCGGTGTATGTGACTGGCACTCTACCTACTGAGCTACAGGTGCCACCTATTAAGTCACTTTTGCTGACATCTGACATACAAAACTCCAAAACCATTTTCATCTTTGTTTTTTGCTTTGATCAACAGCTCACAACACTCCTAGCACAGGGACAGGATCGGAATAGTTTAGTGGCTAATTAAATATGCAAGTTTTGCACCTGGACTCCCTGGATTCAAATCCTGACTTTATACTTTGCTCTCTCAGTGACATTGAATAAGTAGCTTCACCTGTCTGTGTCTTGGGCTTCTCATAAGGAACGGGGCTAGTAATAGTATTCACATCATAGGATTGTTGCAGAGAGGAGAAAATGTGAGTGGTACATGTAGTGCTTAGAGCAGGGGTCAGCCAAGCAAATGCTCAGTAAGTGGAAGTTGCTCTTGTTTTATGCTATTATTTCAAGAGTATAACATTTCTCCTTTCCTTTTGGTATCATAGATCTGATGAAAAATAGTTTGCCACCTATTTTATATAGGTTGGTGTGTCAAGTTTAACCCACTGGTTGGGCAGGTGTGTTGAGAAAGATTCTGAGGCCGTACCAAGCTCAGTGAGAGGGAATTACATAGTGTCCTCTTCGTAGGGTATGCTGTGGGTAAGGAAGGCCTGAGCAGTGGCAGTGGTGCCTTATAGTTTCAATTCCTGTTGCATTTGTCTGGTTTTAAGGGTTTTTCCTGCCTGTCTCAGTCTTCCCTCCTCATCTGTCTTTGCCTTTGCAGGGCATCCTGGTCCTTGGATGGGCTTTTCTGCCAGTGGCCACTGTGTAGAATCTGGAGTTCATTCCAAGTAAGAACTCTCTGAGATTATTATTTTTTTCCTGGAGAAAGCAAAGCCCACATAGCCTGGTACTGGGGACACTGCTAAGCTCACCGAGCGCCTGTAGGATCCTCTGTGTGCAGAGCGAGGTGTCCTTAGAGAAACCCAGACATTCTTCACTGAGCAGGTTAATCTTCCGTGCCCCTCATGGTTCTGGAATCTGAACACTGTGGTTAGCACCCAAATTCACCCACGGCCTTGGCAATCATTGACTCATTAATCCATGCACTTCAGGACCTTGTGCTGAGTTGTCTCTATTTCCATTCAGTGGTCAGTTTTTTTCTGCCTGAACACAGAAGGACCACTGTGGTCAGGTCATCCAGTAGCATCTCCATGGCTACCATGCTTTGCAAAGTGCCATTCTGCCAATTTTTGTGAGCTCTGCTCTGTCTTGAGTCAAAGAGATCTGGATTTGAATTCCTTGTTTACCAATTACAAGCATTATAATTTGGGGATATTGCTTAAACTCGCTAAGACTCATTTTTCTTATCCATAAAGTGGGAAGAAAAATGGGTCCACCCCATTGGATTGCTCTGAAGCCTAATGAAAGAATGCATTGAAAGCACTTGGTGAGTACTGTGTCCAATTTGCCATGCCGAAAGCAATAGCTCTTACTTTCTTAACCTAACCAGAAAGCTCATTACGCAATACGAGGTCTGACAGTGAAGCTCGCAATCTTGCCAGTTGGTAAGGTTTTATGACTCTGGCATATCAGTGTCTCACAGCTGTGTTTGTGTCACAGCTGTGTTTGTGTTGATGTATGATAGTGTCTCACTAAATGGTGTTCATTATTATTGTTGTGTATTTTTGTGTGCTGTCACAACAATCAGAGCTTGAAGTAGAGCAACAAAAATTTTAAATTTCTTATTAAACTTGGCAACAGTGGAAATGAAATCCAGGACATGTTAGTACAAATTTATGGGGATAATGCCGTGAAGAAAATGGCCATGTACAAATGGATTAAATGTTTTCCTGAGAGGACAGAAAGCATCACTGATGAAGAGAGGTGAGGGCTGCTAGTAAAGAGCAGAAGTGACAAAAACATTGCAATTATTCACTGACTTTGTATCAAAATCACCAGCTGACTGAGGAAGGCATATCAGACCAAATAAACATTGATAGAGAAACAGGAAAATCTTAACTGAAAACCTTGGCTTGTGCATCCTGACAATGTACCAGCTCGCATGGCACTGTCTGTGAGGGAGTTTTTAGCCAGTAACCAAGTAAATATATCAGAACACCCTCCCTACTCCCTGATCTGGCACTCACTGACTTTTCTCTTTACCTGAAGATAAAGGAAATGTTGAAAGGAAGGCATTGTAATGGCATTCAGGACATCAAGGGTGATATGATGATCGCTTTGCTGGCCATTCCAGAGAAAGAGTTCCAAAATTTCTTTGAAGGGTGGAGTAGGCATTGGTGTCAGCACACAGCTTCCCAAGGAGAGTACTTCGAAGGTGACTATAGTGATATTCAGCAATGAGGTATGTAGCACTTTTTCTAGGACAAGTTCATGAACTTAATTGCCAGGCTTCATATAACAGAAAATTACTGGTTCATATTGGTATGGTATATTCACGTTCAGTATGCCTGGCTCAGAGAAGTGCTCAATTAGTATTAGCTAAAATTATTGTTAATAATAACATCAACACCAGCAACTCTCCGTAAGGAAGTAGGAAGGGAGAGATTATCATCCGAGCTCTAGACCAGGCTTCTTGCTTTGGGGCCTATGGATAGAATTCATGTGTCTGAGACTTGACATGAGAAAAAAAATTAGACATTTATTTTCACTAACCTCTAACTGCAATTTAGAATCTCCTTCAACTATGAATGTAAACAACAAAAAAAATCACACTACCTATGGTGTTGACACTCTTATAAACCCACAGCTAATTCCTCTTAGACAACACCTATGTTGTTGACACTCTTATAAACCCACACCTAAACCCTCTGTAATTTCTCTTTACAGCTGGAAATATTGGCTATGCCTGCTGTTACTCAAAATTATAGGGGATATTAAATATGCTGCTAGAACTTATTACTTGACGTGTAAATAAATAAGCACATGTATTGATATGTAGCTGGTTTTCTTTGAACACTGTGTATTCTATTTTATGCAGTATCATCCTCAGAAGAGCCCACAGCCTCACCAGAATGCCCAAGGAGTCCGTGGCACAGAAAGAGTTAACAATTTACAGAGCGCAAGGCAGTCTCCAAGAACACCTTCATTTCTGATGTCAATTGTATGTTCTGGGGCACAAGACCACCCTCAATCTGATAAGTCACTAGGCCTTGTAGAATTTACTACAAGCTATTATACCCTTGGTTATGGTTTATTCTAGTAGAAGGAATTGACCAAGGGGAGAGATACATGGAGCAGAAATTTCCAAGAGTGAAGCTTCTGGTTGTCCTCTCCCAGTGCAGTCATGGGCAATGCCAACTTTCTTGGTAATGATGAGTGACAATGCACACAGAGTATTGCTGCCCAGGACACTCACCTGAGCCTTAGTGTACAGTTTTTATTGGGGCTCAGGCAGGTAGACATAGTGGACTACCCAGGTGGCTGACCTTTAACCTCCAGCTCAGCTGAGGGTGAGCTGATACTATGTGGCTCAAAGCCCCCACCATAAATCACATTGTTAGACTCTTCAGTGTCGTCTAAGGTCTCCCCCCACCCCCAACCAGGAGCAGAGACATCTCTTTCAGTAAGGTTAATTCTTTACTACACAATACTTCACTCTTGAAACTGTTGTGGAGCTGCACACTTGGGTGGCCGGAGGAAGAATTAGCTAACACAAAGTTATGGCTACAGAAACACAATTAAAGGAAGATTTCCTTTTTTGTATCCTGCAAAGATAATGCAGAGTCTATTGCTTTCAGAAGCAAAAGAATAGTTCCACAGATTAAAAAGATCAGAAGGGGAAAGGCTAAGCCAGGCCTGGAGGTTGGGGCTCACCATGGTCATGAGGGAACAGAAGCCGAATGTGGTTGGGTCTGGCCTTGGCCTCCTCTCTCACTCTGCCCTGTCTAACTCCTCCTCTGCTGTTGTTCAGAAGCAGCAGTCCTATGGCCAAGAAGATTAGCAGATATTTTGCAGAATCGGGTATCTGGAAATGCCGGTGTGGTGCAGGGGAGCTTAAGGAGCTTTGGAGGTGGCCTAGAGTATACCACATGGGGCAGTTATGTCAGGTCACCGCCCATCTGATGTGACCTGACTCACGTGTGAGAAAGCATGCTGTGTGCACAGTGAGGAGTCTTGTCGGCCAGCGTGTTTTGACTCATCTGAAGTAAGCTGTCACCCAGAGTTATCACCTCCCCAGAAGTCTGGTATGATTCTCTGTGTTAGCACTGAAAAGCCTCTTCCAGGACACTTACCATCAGCTGGGATTAGGCTCCTCCTGGGCCTACTGGAGGGCTGCTGTGATGTCTGTCCCCTGAATGGGGACAGATGCCAGTTCCTCTGACTTGTGCTGTCCCTGCAGACTCGTTAGGGTACAACTAGGTAGGATTAGACAAATATTTTCTCTGAAGATGACTCCTGTGTTCATATATATTCAGGTATATTTATATATAATACGTACAGGAGCTGCCACTATTTTAAGGAGGACCAGGTGGACTTCTTAAGTCTAGCATTCTCGTCTCCTCACCCATAATTATTAGAAGCACAACTCTTTCGAGTGATTATCTGTCTGGACTGTAGCTGCACAGGGCTGTGTCTTGGCACCTATGACAGGCCTGGCTCCTGTTCATTGTTTGTTGAATGAATAAGTAGAAATGAATCCTGTGAGAGCACTCACTAACTTGGTTTCCTCTGGCTCCTGTAAACCACTACCACAAACTGTGTGGTTTAAAACAACAGCCATTTATTCTCTTGCCATTTTAAGTCCGGAAGTCCTTACTCAGTATTGCATGCTGAAACGAAGGTGTTGGCAGGCTGTTCTCCCCTGCTGGCTCTAAGGAAGACAATATTTCTTCCAGCCTCTGAAGGCTGTGGCATTTCCTGGCACTGGTCATAGTCTCTGCTGCTTCTATGTGTCTAATCTCCCTCTGTCTCCCCAGTAGTTCCACTTAGAGCCCATCTGGGTAATCCAGGAGACTCCCCATCTCAGCATCCTTAAATCCACTTGCAAAGTGCCCCCTTTACTATAGTGGTAGCATCTGCAGGTTGGGGGTGGTTAGAAAGTAGATTCTTGGGAGGGGGGCATTGTTCAGCCTGTCACAAAGAGGATATAAATGCAGAGAAAGCTGGGTCACCTCCTCACTGATGAGAGGGGTGGAGGAGAAGACGCCTGTTCTCAAGCACTCCTAATTCCGGGAATGATGTCAACAGAGGACTTCGGGTTCCTGGGGAAGCCATCGTGCCCCTCTGTGTGAGCCTATATTACCAAGGGCAAGTGTGAGAGCCAAGACTAACCGCCTCCTTTAGTCCTGAGAGACCTCCACTGGCCCATCCGGATAATGCAGGACAATCTCCCGGGATGTGACCCTCATGTCACAGCAGCACAGGAAGGAGAAGCAGGGAACAGGGAAGGCTTCCCCATAGTCCCTCTTAGGGCCCTGGTCCTAGACCTCCGTGGGTGTCCTCATAGAGACTCACCTCCTTCTGAACAGTGCAATTCTCACTCTTCCACCTGGCAACTGCTACTTACTCCCCAGCTCTACAGGGCCCTGGAGGTAAAGGGAAGGTTAAGCAGAAAACCTTGTGGTAGATAAGGGAGCAGCAGATCACTGGGAAAGGTCAGATATGGAAAACTCAGCCTTGCAGGCTGAAGTCTGTGCAAAATGTGGGGATTTTTCGTTTTTGAACTTCCTGGGATCTGCAGATTCAGCATCTACCCTCTGTCTCCACACAGTTCACGAAAAAGAAAGAGTGTAAGAAAAGGAGAGGGCTGGGCGTTTGAGTGTAGCAGGTGTATCTATGCTACTGGGATACTGCTGCCCTCAAGGTTCTGAATATTTTTTCAAACCTGTTTTTCTGAGGACCTGGATACAGTGGTCTCCTCTTGTCTTTAGAGGACATATTCCAAGTCCCCCAAGATGCCCGGAACTGCAGATAGTACTGAACCCTATAAATATTAATACTATATACTATGTGTTTTTGATCTGACAACCGTGATGGCTGCTAAGTTACTCACGGGGTGTAGCGTCTGCAGCATGGAGATGCTGGACAGAGGAGGAGTCACATTCTGAATGAGACAGTGTGGGAACAATTTAAATCTTACAAATTTTTATTTCTGGAATTTTCCATTTAATATTTTTGGACTGAAGGTGACCACAAGGGACTGTAGTAATTGAGATCTTTTGTTCTTTATTCTCCAGATTGACTCATAAATTGTCCTAATCTCATCGTTGTTTTGGCCAGGTGTCCCTGCCCTCCCAGATAGTCCCCAGGTGTCGGCAGAGCATAGCAGTGTGTAATTCCAGCACCTTTGGGCTCAGGCCCTTGCTAACACTCTGCTGGGATGGAGTGGGGGTCCAGGGCACAGTGGGCACTGACTCCATGTTTTCCTTCCTCCAGGGCGTGGCAGTCCACAGCCAGGATAACTGCCCTCCCTGGGAGCCCGGAGCCTCTCCTGTGAATTGAGGAGCCTGGGCAGAGGCACTGTCCATTTCGCACAGCTCCCTGATGATCTGATTCATCAACCGTGGGCACTAAGAGCTATTGCGTGATGCTGGGCAGAGTCCTGCAGGGCGATCCAGGGGGCCTCAGGTGAACTTTTGCCTTGGATCACTGACTTTTCACAGACAAGAGAGCATCTTTGGGCCTCCCTCCCTCCATCTGCTGGTCTGAAGTGCAGCAGGTGAAACGGGCTGGTGAACAAGCATCTCTCCAGGGGCGCCACTCCATGCCCCTGTGGTGCCGAGATTGACTCAGTCAAGGACTCAGTCAAGGACCCTCTTGAAGCCCAGGGTTTATTCTGCTCTATCTGTGGCTCCTTTAAAGAGCAAGGATGAACTAACTTTGTATCCAAATTTGTAAAAGAGTCTCCCAGCCTTAAATTTTCAGAGATGGGAGGATGGGCTGTCTTTGTCATGGATGGGTGGGAAGGCCAGGGCTTCTATGCCCATAGGGCAGTGGGGCTCAGAAGGGGGTGCAGAGGAGGGGTGGTGAGGAGGCTCCCCTCTGCAGCTGTCGAGTTGGGGATATGCCTTGGCTGGGGAGAAGACCCTGCAGGCTGTGCCAAGAGGTCGCTGGCTGTTTTAGTTCAGGCAATGATAACAGAGTACCACAAATGGCTGGCTTAAACAGTAGACGCTTACTTCTCATAGTCCTGGAGGGTGGAAGTCTGAGATCAGGGTGCCAGCACTGCTGGGCTCTGGTGAGGGTCCTCTTGCTGGCTGTAGACTGCCGCCATCTCACTGTGTGCTCAGCTGGTGGAGGGAGGGAGGGAGATGGCCTCTCTCATGTCTCTTCTTGTAAGGGCACTCATCCCTCATGATCTAATTACCCGCAAAGCCCTGCCTTCTAATACTTTCACATTGGGGTTTAGGGTTTCAACGTATGAGTTTGGGAGACACCAATACAGCACTATCTCTGAGGGGCCAGTGATGACAACATCATCCCTGCTGTTCATGGGGCCAGGGGCTGGCAAGACTGAGCATGGACAAGATAGGGGTCCCAAAAAACCCTTTTCTGGGGATAAGTGTGCCTGGACAGGGAGCCTCCCAATTTACATGTGATGCTTTCATCCAATCCATTGTCTCTTTATTTATCAGAAATGCCCTGAGCATCCCCTGGGCACTATGAAAGGCAGATGTGGAGCCCACACTGTTGGGGCTCTTCCTGGTAGGGGAGACCAGCAGGTGAACTGGTATGGGGAGCATGACAAGGTAAGTGTGTGGACAGGTTGGCCTTGACAGCTTGATACTTGACAGATGGGTCACGTTCCTGTCCTCTGCCCAAATCCTTCTCTTCCCTTCATCTGACATGCTCCTACTTACCTTTCAGGTGTCCATGAAAGAAAATATCTCAACAGAGTCACACTCCTCAGAAATTCACTTATGAAAAAAAATCTAACACTATCAATAGGTATTGGCAGAGGTAGTCGCAGGGCAAATTCAGTAGACAGATGGGCTATGAGGCTGACCAAAGAGACTGCAAGGTAATGCGAGGTGATGAAGTAAAGGTAGCAGGTACAGACAACTCTAAGAAGCTTAGATGGAGAAAGTATGATGGAAAATACCCAGTGAAAAGCCCTGGATTTTTAGTTAATTAAAGATAGGCTATGCCTATAATAAACTCGACCCCAAATCTCAGAACTCAACATGCATGGGCTTTGTTTAGTTTTGACTTGTACAAAGTCCTCTGTGGAAAAAAAAAACCCAAAAGAATAAAAAAAACAAAGTCCTCTGGGTGGCGCCTGTGGCTCAAAGGAGTAGGGTGCCAGCCCCATATGCCGGAAGTGGCGGGTTCAAACCCAGCTTCGGACAAAAACCATTAAAAAAAAAAAAAAAGTCCTCTGTGGATACAAAAACAAAAACAAAATACAAAGTCCTCTGTGGATCAGATGGGTCCCTTCCAGCAGGGACTCAGGGATCTGGGTTGTTTCCATGTGGTGGGACTGCCATGGAGACCTCCATAGTCACTGTGATAGGGGAGGAGACTTGGGGGGTCTTTACTCTGCCCCACTATAGAGAGAGACTTGACACATACCAAAAAGAAGGCAAAGTGACCTTGAAGGCAGAGATTGGAGCAATGTGGTAACAAGCCAAGGAGTGCAAGGAACACAAGCTGAGAAGGCAAGGAATGGATTCTCCCACGGAGCCTCCTGAGGAAGTGCTGCTGCTGACACCCTGGTTTCCTCCCAGCATTTCTTCTGACCTCTCTGATCCTGGCAGTGAAGATGCATCTCAGGGGCCTCTCTGCCTGTGGCAGAAATGGTAGGAAGAGGCTAAACTTCATGGGGGTTGGACTAAACGAGGATTTTTCAAAAAGATGGTCTATAGAATTGTAGGAGTCAGAATTTACAAATCATCCATTCAGGAATCTCATTATGCATCTGCTGTGTGCCTGCCTGTTGGGAATACTTATCAGCTAAGACTTGGAGTTGAGTTTGGGTTTCAAACACCAATGGCAGAGAGGCCTTCCTCAGAGGGAGCTGGCAGCTCTGAAAGGCCCTTGCTGAGGGTGGGCTGCATCTGTTCAGACACTAAGCAGGGTTTCAGAGTTACTGGGCAAGGGGATTCCTCAGCCCATACTGCTGGCCCTGCCAGGGAGCTGGCCTGAGTAGGAAGGGACTGGAACCTGGAAGCACTGCACCCGAAAACAGATGTGAAAAAGTGTGTCAGGCCCAAGGACAGGCGTTGGCTCAATTTCTCTTGGAGTCAACAGGAGGGAAGTGAAGGAACCTGGCCTGGAGTCCTGCCTGACCTGGAAGGAAGTTCATGGGGTGAAGCATGGAGCTGCCAAGCTCTAGGGGCCCTTGGAGGCCTGCAACTTGGAGGGTGTGTGGCAAGGGCCTGGAAAGAGCAGGCCAGAGAGCTACTGGCCAGTGGGAACTCACAGCTGGTGCTCTCAAGGCACGGTGCTCTTTCAACCATCTGGGAGCTGTGGTTTGTAGTCACTTCTGTGTATGCCAGGCCTTGGAAGGGAGTGGATATCCCTGAAGGACAGAGGAGCCTCCAGGTCTTTCTTCCATTGTGGGAAGCTGGCTGAGTTTGACCTTGGCCCCGAGGGTTTATGGACTTTGGTTTGGAGGGGACTCTCTGGCCTGGCAGGAGAAAGATGTGTGATTTCTTCCCAGAGCCCTCCATGGCACACCCTGTCAGAGGACTCCAGCTGCCTGATGCTGGAGTCCACGGACAGGGGCTACAGGTGCTTCTTTTCTTCAACTTTATGGAAGCAACAGCTCAGAGAAGAGCTATAGTGAAGAAAAAGGGGAAGTCAGGCAAGCCTGGAGGCTGGGGATGCTGGTCCACACCCAGCAACTGGAACATTCCAGCACTTCCCTGAAAGGGAGCTTCCTGGGAAGGAAAGCTGCTGTTGTGATTTTTCTATGTGTAGCTCTTCTGTCTCTCTTTCTTCCCTTTTCCTCTCTCTCACACACACAGCCTGGCTTTATTCCTACCACCTCGGCTGAAGGATCAGGCTGTCACAGGAAGCACCTGCACTCCCACCCTGCCCGTGCACACTATGTTCTCATTTACATTTTTCCTCATTCCTTCCTTCCTTTATAGATACAGTAGAATGCCACAGTTGACCACCACCCTACACTGACCTCCTCCTTAAGTTGATGTAATTTTCACAGACTGAACATGGACCACAAGCACATATCGGTGCAGTAGGCCTAATTCCTTATGCTGACCACCTCTGCCACCTCTGCCACCTCTGCAGGTTGATCAGTTTGTTATAGTCCCTTGGGTGGTCAACTTACAGAGTTTCTTTCTGGGCCCATGATATATTTTTAGTCTTCATCTGTTTTTATCAGCAAACATCCAAACCTCTTCGTGGTTCCACTCCCTCACAAAGGTCCTCCCATTGCCCATACCCTGGGCCTCGGCGGGAGAGTCTCAGGTGCTGGGAGGGAGGTGAGAGGCAGTTCCTGCGGAGGTCAGGTTCCTTACCCTTGGCTCCTGAGAAACCACTTGAAGGTGGGGGCGCGGTTATCGCTGCCTCAGTTGTTAGCTTCTTGGGGCTGCTCCCTCCTGAAGTCCACGACCTGGGATAAGAGCTCCTGGGGGTGGGCTGCAGAGCTCTTCATTAGCTCACAGTTGAGAGCCAGGATGCCTGAGGGGGAGTCTGAGTCCTGTTCCCCTGGCTCAAGACCTTTGCCAAGTCATGCAATCCCTTTGAGCTTCGAGTTATTTTTTTAATTACTTATTTTTTTGAGAAGAGTCTTACTCTGTTGCCCAAGCTAGAGTGCTATAGTGTCAGCTTAGCTCACAGGAACCTCAAACACTTAGGCTCAAGTGATCCTCTTGCCTCAGCTCCCCAGTCAGTAGCTGGGACTACAAGCCCCTACTACAACATCTGGCTCATTTGTCTATTTTTTGTAGAGATGGGGTCTCACTTTGGCTCAGGCTGGTCTTGAACTCCTAACCTCAAGCAATTCTCCCACCTCAGCCTCCTAGAGTGCTAGGATTATAGGCATAAGCCATGCATCCGGCCTGAATTATTATTTTAAACCTGGGGGAAAATGGGTATTTTGTTTGATCTATCTATTGCTAACAGGGTTCTGTGGAGTGAGCTACCTCCAAGGGTGAGTACAGTAAGGATGAGGATGATATTGATGACAGCAGCTATTGTGTACTATTTGCTGGGCAGTGTTCTAGGTTCTTTAATGTATACACTCACTCCTGTGATCACCTCATGAGTAGGTACCATTAACATTTTTTTTTTTTCTTTTGGCAGACAGAGTCTCATTATTATTGCCTTTGGTAGAGTTCCATGGCATCTCATTATTATTGCCCTTGGTAAAGTTCCATGGCATCACAGCTCACAGCAACCTCAAACTCTTAGGCTTAAGTGATTCTCTTGCCTCAGCCTCCCAAGTAGCTGGGACTACAGGCACCAGCCACAATGCCGGCTATTTTTTTTTGTTGTTGTTGTCATTGTTGTTTAGCAGGCCTGGGCCAGGTTGGAACCCGCCAGCCCTGGTGTATGTGGCCGGTGCCCTACCCACTGAGCTACGGGCACTGAGCCAACATTATCATTTTTGTTTTACAGATGAGGAAATGGAGGTTCAGAGAGGTTAAGTTACTCATTCAAAGTTGCACAGCTGGAAAACAGGGTTTCAAATGCAACAGTCTGGCCCCAGACCCTACATCCTTATAATTGAACATTTTCCTGATGGCCTGTGAAATATTCTCTTCTTCTTACACTTTTTGAGATATTCTGGGAGAAGAATGTTGGTTTCCCTGTCCTGGATACCTCTGAGAAACTACATTTACAGTTCTAGCTCAAGGGTCATGTGCATGGGGATGGTAATCCAATGTGCAGAAGAGATTGTCCAGGTGCTGAGGGCACATAGCCATGTCCACCTGGGTCTTCTGTGGAATTTGGGGGTCACTGGGAGGAAGGAATTCTGTGATCCAGGGCTTTGGTAACCATCTCTGTTTTTCACTGAGATCTCTTTAGGCATTGTTACCACAATACATTTATTTTTGGAGAATTGCTATTCCTAGCTCAGCACACCAGACCTCTTATTTGTCAGTGGCATTCTTTCTGGTTTCTGCTTAAGTATGTCAAGTGTTGACTGCTATCTTTGTTTCACTTCTAAAAAGAGTATGTGAGTAGGAGGTACTGTTTATTCCCTCATTTCTTCAATAAATGTGACTTCCATGTACAGGGTACTGTGCTGATTACTCGGGGGATATCCGAGATGAAACTGCTGTGGCCTTTGCCCTCAGGAACTTATAGGCCATTAGGGACACTCTGACATGTACAGAGGTCACAATAATGCCACCCAGAGTGTGGGATGAACAGCACCACAAAAGCACTCACTCTAGGATTTGAGAAAGGGCCCTTAGGGAAGCTTCATAGAGGAAATGATATATAATTAATTAAGTTAAGGTGCAGAGACCCCCAAATAGAGATTTTTATATAAGGTCAATCTTAAGATAGACTTTTATTTCCCTCTCCTTTGACACAGCAGTTCCACAAGGCCAGTCAGGGACTCAGTTCTGCTCTGTCTTGTGGCTGGGTTCCACTGTTTTGCAGGGAGTTGTTCTCATTCATATGGCTAAAGCTCAGCCATTGCCATATTGATGATCCAGCTTGTGGGAGAAGAGAAGAATGCACATGAGATGCTTTAAGGTATAGCCCCAGAGGGGCTCACTTATCCTGCAGGCCAGACTTGGTCGTTTGACCTCACTTGGTTGCAAAGGAGGTCAGGAAATGTGTAGTCCATAGCCAAGTGTCCAGCCAGAAGTTTGATGTAGGAGAAAGGAAAATGTGGATAATCGGGATACTTATTTCCATTACTCTATCACAATGAGGTGGACCTTGGCATGGGAACAGGGTATTGCTAGGTAGAAATTAGAGTGCATATATTCTGGGTGCATTCTAGAAAATGGCAGATGTGAGAAAGATGTGAGATGTTTGGAGGGGGGAAATAAATATCTGAGTGTAGGTTTATGTAGAGGAGGCTTTGGCCTACCTATGGGTAGAGATCGGGCAAGTCTTGTCTCTGTAACAGGCTGCCTATAAAACATGACCCTTAACACCTGTACACCTGCTGTCCAATCACTTGAATCTTCTTTAATCAACCACACAGGATGTGTGCACTCAGCCCTACTCAGGACATTTAATCTTGAACCAATAGCAACCCAGATCCTATCAAAATCTTGGCTTCCCAAGGGTGTCCTATTTGACTACTTTTTAAAACTGTGGTTCCTGTTTTCATGCTGATTTCCAGAAAGTTCTACAAAGGATTGCATTAGCCTAGGCTCCTAGGAAAAGACCTTCACTGTGTTGGGTTTCGTGTTAAGATCTTGGAAGAGATGGCTACGTAGAGAACACTGTGGTATGTTCCAGCAAAACATTAATATGGATGTTGCCCGCAATTTCGTTATTGTATGACATGGTATATTTCTTTGTGTAAGGATCTACCAGATCTATCTCACAATATCCTGTTGCTTTGTCCTTGACTTTCAACACTTCAACAAATGTACGGTAAGGTGCTGTCTGTAGACAGGAACTAGGCCACGTGCTGGAGATATGGACAGAAGAGGCAAAGTCCCAAACCTCCAAGAACTCACAGTCTGGGGCAGGGGATGGGATGTGTGGCACATGGGGTGGGCAGATAATAGGCATTTATGATAGAATTTGGTAAGTGTTGTGTGAGGCCCCGGACAAGATGCTGTTCAGCCTGGAGAGAGAAAGTGGGAAAGTTTTTCAAAAAGCTTGGCGGTTACATATAGGTTAGTAATGTGAGGAATGGATAAAAGAATGTTTCAGGTAAAGGGAACAGCTTAGCTAAGTCATGTAGAAATGAGAGAGGGTGGGCCCCAGTAGGGCTGTGGTTTAGGGGTAGATACAGCTGGAGGGGTGGGCTGGGCTGGGCTAGGCTCTTGCAATGGGGTTTGTACCCATCTGGGCTTCTGCCCACAAGCTCTATGTCAACCTGTGGGTTGCAACCCCTTTGTAACAATGAAAATATATTATGGCATTAGGAAGGTTGAGAACTACTGCTCTACAATCTTGGCAGGTGGTCTGATCCATATCTTAGGGATGTCAGTCTTGCCAACACAAATTAAGTAGCAAAGGGACTAAGTATGAATTCAGGGAAGCTGTTAACAATAGTTCAGAAATGCTGTGGCTTTAAATGTGTGAAGACAAGGTAGGTGTAAGGAGGTGGAAAGAGACTGGAGGAATCGACAGAACTGACTTAAAGGTGAGGGAGAATTGGACAGCACTATGAGACGGTGGTGCTGTGGGAGAGAAGCAGGTGAGGAGTGGGGATGGCGGTGTGACCACAGATGCATTGACATGTGTGCCAGGCAGCCAGATATCCAGGAGGAAGATACATTTTGGAGCAGCCAATATGCAGGTGTTAAAGAGTAAAAGGTCTGTGTCCAAACCCACTGAACACTGCCATATCTGTTGTGTTGCCAGATTCTTTTATTCAATAAAAAGTTGATGAGTCGTACTTGGGCCTAGAACCTTCCCACTCACTTGTGTAGCCTTCTTCATAAAACTGTGAGATAGAAATTGTTTATTTAATGACACCTGGCCTGGCTGGAGAAAGGATTTAAGCCTGTAGATATTACCACCAGTCTAGTTTTATAGGTAAGTATAGAAAAGTGAATGAGCAGTTCAAGGTCACACTGCAGAAATAGTGGCAGAGGGGCCTTGAGGATGGATTCTTTGCAGCCTGGTCTGCAGCATGATTGCCTTTCACGATGTAGGTGACCTTTAAGTGGGAGATGCTTAGCTTCTGGTGCTATGGGCTACTCACAGGGTCTTATGTGCGTCAGAGGGATGAGGGCAAGCTGACAGTGGCCTTGGCGGGTTCGTTCATGCACTGGGCACATCCTGGGGGCAGGCTCAACACAGTGATCCAGTTGGTGCTTATCTTATCAATCTTGTGGGGCAGGAGACTTTGTGCCTCTCTCCACATCCCTTGTTGTCCCAGCTGCTGGAGGAAGGCCTACAATGAGCCAAGCCATGCTGACACCAGAGAAGGCTGGCTCTGTAGGAGAGACTCACTGGCATTGGGTGTGGAGAGGGGGGTGGCACTTAACCACTGACATTTATTTAGTGCAAGGCAGGTGTAGTGGGCTGAATTATGTTCCCCACCATGTGTCCCATTTCTCACTCCCAGTATCTGTGAATGTGACCCTATTTTGAAAAGGAAAAGGAGTCTTTATGGATGCAATTAAGAAGTCTTGAGATGGCTCAGTGCCTGTGCTCTACAGCCTAAAGCGCCAACCACGTACACCTGAGATGGTGGGTTCGAATCCAGCCTGGGCCCACCAAACAACAGTCACGCCTGCAACCGAAAAAATGGCCAGGCATTGTGGCAGGCGCCTGTAGTCCCAGCTACTTGGGAGGCGGAGGCAGGAGACTTGCTTGAGCCCAGGAATTGGAGGTTGATGTGAGCTGTGATGCCACAGCACTCTACCCAGGGTGACAGCTTGAACTCTGTCTCAGAAGAAAAAAAGAAGTCTCAAGATGAGATATATCATCCTGGTGTCCTTCTAAGAGAAAGAAGTGGGAGCTCTGAAAGCAGCTGCAGAGATTGGGGTGATGTGGCCGCAGGAACCCCTGGGGCCACCAGAATCTGGAAGAGGCAAGGAAGGCTGTGATGGGAGTGTGGCCCTGCTGACATCCTGATTCTGGCCCAGTGACACGAATTTTGAACTTCTGGCCTCCAGAACTGTGACAGAATGGATTTCTGTTGTTGTAAGCCACCAAGTTTGAGGTAATTCATTTCTACAGCCCCAGGGGGTGAACACAGCTGGGAAACATGTGACAGGCAGGGGGCTCCTATGCCCAAGGAAGGTAGCAATGACCGCTTTCAGCTTCCCCCTGGGACGCTGACGCCACCCACAGAGCCCTCCTGGAGCTGCTGCATGGAGGAGCAGGGATGCTCTACTGGGCCCTCTGGCATCTGCGATTCTGAGCCCCCACTTCCCTAACACTCGATCTGCAGGTCCCTAACATTGGATGAGGACAGGCAGTTCAGAAAGGGTTTGGCAGGTCCTCTGTTTTCAAGCGACCCAAAGTCCTGGCCTGTGTGTGGGTGTGCAGGTGTGGGCGCGTCACCTCTGTAGCCAGCCTTGGAAGATTTACTCAGACCCACCTGGACACTGCCCCGCAACCAGCTGGGCCTCTCCCAGCTCCCCAGGGGTCCGTCTGCAGCTCAGCAGCCAGCAGCCTGAGAGTTGTGCTTTCACCCCCAAGATGAATAAGTCACCCATAGAGATTTAGGCCATTACTTGAGCCAACAGGATAAAGAAAACGCAGCCCTGCCTGGATTTAAAGGGCCATGAAATTCCTGAGAGCGCCTGCTTAATTCTTTCTGGAGCTGAAGAGGAAGATAGCACAGAGAAGGACTGCCATGGAGCTGGGGTCTGAAAGGAGAAGGAGCAGTTGCCCAGATGTGGAGAAAGAACAAGAAATCACCCAAGACACGGCACACCCACCCCATGGAGGACTGCTTGTCCTGCTTGCAAAGGGTGGATTCCTGGCTCAGGGCACCTCCCTTTCTCTTCCTTTCTATTTCTTTTTTCTTTTTCTCTTTTTCCCTTATCTTTTCTCTTTGCCCTTCTCTTCTTTTTCTCCTTTTCTTTCTTCTCTGTTCTTTTTCTTTCTTTTCTTTCTCTCTCCCCTTCTTTCTCTTCCTCAGCACAGTCCTCCAATTGCTTGCCTCAGAACTCCTGGTTTAACTTAATTGCATCCCAGACCTGCTGAGTTAGAATCTCTGTTGCTAGGACCTAGATGTCTGCATTCATTTTTTTTTGGTTTTGTGGGAGAGTATTCTATTTATTTTTTGTTTGTTTGTTTTTAGAGACAGAGTCTCATTTTGTCACCCTCGGTAGAGTGCTATGGCATCACAGCTCACAGCAACCTTCAGCTCTTGGGCTTAGGCGATTCTCTTGCCTCAGCCTCCCAAGTAGCTAGGACCACAGGCACCTGCCACAACACCCGGCTAATTTTTTTTTATTGCAATTTGTCCGGGGCCGGGTTTGAACCCGCCACCCTCTGTATATGAGGCTGGGGCCCTACTCATTGAGCCACAGGCACCACCCGAGGTCTACATTTTTAATAAGCTCTATGGATGATTCTGATAGGCCATCAACCAGGAATTCTTGACCTAAATGTACTTCCAACCTAGCCCATCGATGCTGGACTGGAGCAAAGCAGGAGTGTGTGCATGTGGGAGAAGCCCCATTTTTTCCCTGGGAAACTGGTCTTGGGATATGAGAGTTCCACAGGTCCCAGCAAATCATATCCCCATGGGGCCTTGTGGGCAGGCTGCAAGCACAGCAGTGTAGCACTCAGTGGCTATCCTGGAATTTAGTGAGAATGGTTTTGTTGCTTATTAGCTAAGCAGCTGTAAGCAGTTATTTAACCTGTTTCAATTTTCTTGTCTGGAGAGTGGGGAAACCAATAAAACTCACATAAAGGGTCATAGTGAGCATTATGCTGGTGTTTGCACAAAATGCCTCATCTAGTGCATTGCAGTGTTCAATAATGCAGAGCTTTAAAAAATTATATTGATGAAGAAAATGAAGTTGTCTCATACAGAAGAGATAACTTAATTGAAATTATTACAAAGTGCATTTGAAACTATCCTACACATTAGACCCTTCTGAGGATTAAAAAAAAAATATCTAGGGGCCACCTTCCCAACCCCAAGCCCTCCCTCACTTTTCCTCCCCACCTAATAACCAGAGAAATCTCTAGTGAGGAGGGGTCTGCTTTTTTTTTTTTTTTTTAAAGCTTTTCTGTGATATGAATCAGTTAGGGCACTTGTAGACAGCTGCTTTTCTGTCCTGCAAATTCTGTTGTAGGGGATTGGGATGGATTCTTAGAATTTGCATTTTTAATCTGGTACTTCTTAACTTTTTAGACTATAGAAACGCCCTAGTTTAAACTGTGTTTAACATTCTGTGGTAGAGTTTTGGCACCACTTCAACTAGCCAGAGACATCTCCTTGTCCTGTGTAGAAATAGAGTGTGACCGCCGTCAACACCATGAACCAGACTAATCCCCACCCACGCGAGTCACTTGACTTTTGAAGCAGGTGAGATTTGACAGAGCCCAAAAGAGCCAAAGAGGAGAGAGTCGCTTTTCAGGTCTGGGTTTTCAAGCTGAATCCTGACCACCGTGAGTGACAGCAGCCAGGTGGTGTCCAGGCACATCCCACCACCACGGAACCCAGGAGGTGGGGCTCTGAGCACCTGCTCTTCATGCAGGGGCAGGTTGCAGCTCTGTGGGAGTGGGGCCACCCCCACCATGCGGCTAGTACACGGCCCAGCCAAAGTTCAAACTCAGGTTCTAACCTTGGCTGCATACCGGAAATATCTGGGAGCTTAAAAAACCCACTGGTGCCTCATTTCCCTCCCTCCTCCCACTGCCTCCTTCCCCCCTGCTGATTCTGTTTTTATTAATTTGGGGTGTGGCCGGAGCACAGCCTTCAGGTTTGTGTTGTGTTTATAGCACAACAGGGGATTCTAGTAAGGTCCAACATTCTATATTAAAGAGGCTATTTACTGCTTGCCTGGTGCCACACCTGTGACTTGTGTAGCTGTCACAGTATGGCTGAATTTTCTCCATTTGGGGTTAATGGTAGAGGAAGGCTGGTGCTGGCAGTGGCTGTGGCTGCAGGCTTCCACGGTTTATCAGGCTCTGTCCTCTCCCCACAGCTGGAAACCATGATCTCAGCCCCAAGGCCAGCCCCACCCCGCCTCAGCTTGCCTCACCTGCCTCACCCACCTCAAGCCCTCTGCCTAATTCTCACCCTGGGAGGGGGGAGTTGGGGCAGCTTTAGCTCAAAAACGTGTGTAGGCAGCAAGAATGACCGGTTGTTTATCTACCAGGCTCCACACTGAGTTCCTGTAAGCAGGTTGTGGACTTTGTCCTGGGCTTGCACTGTGAACCTGGGTAAGGTAACCACATACCTGGCTCTTCTGGGCCCAGATTCGTATCAGGAATCCTGTACCCTTCTCATGTGGCCCCTGTTTTTCACTTAGTAAGGGAAGAGTCTAGTCTTTTCTTTGTTTGATGCTTGTGGCTGCCCCTTTATATTTTATGGTCCTAAATTCCTTTCTCACCACCATTCCTGAGTGGGCAGGTCACCCTCTGGGCAGGTGTGCACTGGAGGCTTAATGGTAGACTGCTGCCTACAAAATGTCCCTCTTAGGGACCCACACACTTGTCTAGGATCTGCTCTTCCAAACAGAGATGAACAGCTGCATCCTCTGAAGTTAAGGTGGAAATGAGGTTAGAAAAACAAGATTAAAATACCCAAAGGGGGTGGTGCCTGTGGCTCAAAGGAGCAGGGCACTGGCTCCATATACTGGAGGTGGAGGGTTCAAACCTGGCCCTGGCTTAAAAAAAAAAAAAAACCAGCAAAAAAATACCCGAGGAAAGAAAATGGGAAACCTGAGGCTAAGATTACAAACCCATGGAAGGATATGGCCGTCTCAACCTTAAGAGCTTTCAGCTCTGGGCAACTTTCCTGAAGGAAGGAACGGCCTCTTATGGCCCTTCTGACTCTGGGCTGGCTTCCTGCCTTCTTCCCCAACCAGACCAAAATTTTCATTGGAAATTTTGAATCTGGGGAGACTTTGAGCTCTCATTTTTGACCTCTGTCCTGAAGATGCACCCTCTTGTGCTCAGCCAACAGTGCTCTCCCTCAACAGTACCAACTCAACTTCCCACCACAGTGCTATACCATCATGTTTATGGGCATATATGTGTTTGCTTTCCTCTAGAAAGCTCTCCTCCTTGACCATCTGTAATGTGTGGAATTAGTTACTCTGCTGACAGAAAACTCTCAGAAGTAGACCGTTTAGAGCAGGTAAGTTGACTTCATGAAATCTGTAGGGACCCAAGCTCACTGTTCTGCCATTGTTAAGTGGGAGCTGCATCCTCATGTCCGAATATGCTGTTCATGCTCCAGCCATTCCATCAGAGCTCTAGGTTAGCCACAGAGGGAAGGAAGCAAGAACAGCTTCCAGACCCCTAGAGAGCAGATATACACCTCTCTAAATGACTGGCAAGGATGGGCAAAGTAATTTAAAAAAATGGGGTGGTTGGGTGCGGTGGCTCATACCTGTAATCCTAGCACTCTGGGAGGCTGAGGTGGGTGGATTGCCTGAGCCCATGGGTTTGAGACCAGCCTGAGCAAGAGTGAGACCTCGTCTCGAAAAATAGCTGGGCCTTATGGTGGATGCTTGTAGTCCCAGTTACTTGGGAGGCCGAGGCAAGAGAATCACTTGAGCCTAGGAGTTGGAGGTTGCTGAGCTATGATGCCATGTCAGTGAAACTCTGCCTCAAAAAAACCCCAACCAAACAAAAAAATAACAAGAAAAAAGAAAAAAACCCTGTGTGGCAGTGGTTCTGCCTAAAAATCAAATACCTTATTGCTAAGGAAAGGGCTGATGGATACTGGTGGCAACTCTCAGTGTCTGCCACTCCGTTTTCTGCCATCCTTTTTGCCAGCTTCCACTGACAGCGTAGGTCTTTCCTCACAAGCTCTGAGAACTTTGGTGTTTGTTTCCCTGGAATTGCACCACAATGTTGGGAGTCCTCAGCATCGCATCAGTGACCTCTCAATGCCAATTATATTTCCTTCTACCCAGTCCCCACTGTCGTGGCTGCAGCAGAGAGCTGGCGTTGCACCTTGGAAGGGCCTGCTAACCACAGCTTCCAGTCCTTCCTGCCCTCTCCACACTCCCGCTGAAACTGTGCCGGGCTCTCCTGAGGATCATGAGCTCCCGCCTCCTTCCTCCTTACTGATGACAGAGCCTCTCCTCAGGGTGCTCCTAGAGCACAGCTGCAGCCACTGACTGTTCCCAAAGCTCCCACATGGACTCTGTTAGCTCCTTCTTAGTTCCCTTTGCAGCTATTTCAAACCCTAACATTTTCCGTGAGTCCTCCCTGCCTCCCCGTCACAATTTTTCCCTAGTTTTTAGGAATAACATGGCTGCTTCCACTTCTAAACCTACCACCTGCAAATTCTCTGCCCTGTCCTTTCGCCTCTCCCCCTTCTCTAAGGAAGAGCCATCTTCCTGCTGAGCTGAGGCTGAACTGTTTAAGGCAGGGGTTCTCAACCTGTGGGTCTCGACCCCTTTGCAACAATGAAAATACATGTGGCATTAGGAAGGTTGAGAACCACTGGCAGGCTGTGATGCTTCTCATCTTTCTGCCTTGTCTGGATTATTTCCCTGTGCGTTTCCCCTCAATTTCCGGTACCTTCAACCTCTTCCTTACCAGCCTCTTCCTCTCTGGATATAAATAAAAAGAGCTCTTCCAAATTTAAAAAGCCTTCTCCTGTATCCCACTGTAATTTTTGGCCTATATAGATCCTTTCGAGGCCAAGTGTGTGGAGAAAATTGTCTACACTCTCTTTATCCACTTCCCCAAATTTGGGTTTCCACTTTTTCCTATCTGGCTCCTGCTCTGTTTCCTGGAAGCCAGATTGAAGTTCCCACTTACATGGGTTTTTCAGGCCTCCCCTTAGAGACACCCTGGGGTGGGAGAAACGGTCAGCCCTGTCCAGCCCCCTGGCAGTTGTCTGTTCCCCTAGTTTTCCAGGCTCTACTCCTTCTCCAGTCATCCTTCTGTCTCCCAACTCCTTTCCTCTGGGTGTCTTGGGAATGTTGTGTCCTCCCAGCGTTCCCCATCTGCCCACAGCTCCTGTCTTCTCAGGGCCCATGTTCCTCTCTGAGGTGATCATTCCTACCCAGGATTTCATCACTGCCTGCATCCACGCAGGGCTTCCTGGTCTGACAGAAGTGGAGTGTGCCAGCCGTCAGGCACATGTGGGCACGGCTGGGGGCCTGGCCAATGGACTCGGCCAGGTCTAGGTGTGAGGGAACCAGACCAGCCTCCTCCATTACAGTCAATCAATATGTTCAATTAACATGTGTTAATAAGTGCTCTTCTAGAAGGGGGGGTTAGGCAGGGAGCAAAACAGACAAAATCCCTGTCATCATGGAGACAGATATAAACAAGACAAGTAAGGAACCCATTAATACTGTGAGCAGTGCTGAGGAGAAAGATAAAGCAGGACGAAGGGGGAGGAAGTGTGTGTTTGATGGTGGTGATACCCATTTAAGATAGGGCAATCTCTGACATGGTGACCTTTGAGCAAAGACTGAAGGGGTGGCGTGTGATCATGTGTGGGGAAATATTCCAGGTTGAAGGGCAGCATGTTTAACAAAATTTATAGGATGCGATTGCTTGGACTGAGCTCCTGCACTAGGCCCAGCCAGACCAAACCAGAATGGAGATATATAACCAGTTCGATTATATGTGCTGGGCAGCCATGGAATCATCAGACTAAACCTTAAAATGGGATGGTTTTCCCCAAAACAGAAGATTCACAGCAACCAATGAGAAGGGGCCCAGCTTACCTGCCCTGGCATGATGAGGAAGTCCCCTCTGTTTTAACCCTAGGGAAAATAACTTTGAAACTCCTAACCTGATTTTCATTCCCTGTTTCTGCCTCTTCAGCCCTATAAAGTCTACTTTCTCTGTTTAGCTTGGGAGAGCACCTTTTCTAAATCTTTAGATAGGACATTGCTCAATTTATGAATTTTTTTCTTTTTTGAAGCAGAGTCACACTTTGTCGCCCTGGGTAGAGTGCCATGGCAGCAACCTCAAACTCTTGGGCTCAAGTGATCCTCTTGCTTCAGCCTCCTGAGTAGCTGGGACTACAGGCACCCACTACAGTGCCTGGCTAGTTTTTAGAGATGGGAGTCTCACTCTTGCTCAGGCTGGTCTCAAACTTGTGAGTTCAAGAAATCCACTTGCCTCGGCCTCCCAGAGTGCTGGAATTACAGGTGTGAGCCACCACACCTAGGCCGCGATTTATGAATTGCTAATAAAAGCCCATTAGATCTTTAAAGTAAATTTATTAACATTCTGTTTTTTTAACAGCCCTGAGAGGACACCAAAGATCTTTTGCTTGAGGACTGAAGGCTGCAGAGTGAATCAGGAGTGGCCCAAAGGTAAGTTCAGAGCAATAGCAGTGAAAGTGTATTGTGTGGGGTATTACATGGATTGCTCAGGGCTTTGTAAGGACTTGGGGTTTTAATCTGTGGTGGGAAGACTGGAAAAGGTTTTGAGAGAGGAGTCACACAGTCTCACTGATGTTTTAAAAGGCTCACGCAATTCTCCTAAGTGAAATATCTTAAGAATGGAAAAACAAACACCACATGTACTCACTATTAAATTGGGACTAACTGTTGAGCACACATGTGTATGGAGGAAGGTATAACTCGGCAGAAATTAAGGAGGGATATGGAAAGGAGAAGAGGGGCATAAACCTACCCACCAGGTACAGGGAATACTGTTTGGGTAATAGGCACACCTGTAGCTGTGACTCAAACATTACAAAAGCAGTCCATATAACCTAAAACATTTGTTTATTATTTCATATTTTGAAATAATAAAGCAAAGGTCTCACTCTTTTGTGTGTTAAGAATAGGCTGGGAGGCAAAAACAGGTAGACAAATTGCAATAATCTGGGCAAGAGATAATGATGGCTGGGACTGATGGAGGTGACGAGAAGAGATTAAAATCTGCTACCTTTTTATGTGCCAACAGAATTTGCTAACAGTGGGCCCACAGATGCTGGTATTCAAGACCAAATAATCCAGACTCTGTGCATTATTGTCTACTTGGGCTATGCCTTCAGTATGGGTGAGATTACAGTTTTTTTCCTGAAAAAAATTTATGTTCCCAACATCACTCCTTGTGGAAAGATGCTAATTCTGAGGAAGGGAGAGAGGTAGATGGACTGAGGCCAGGGTGTCAGTGGGGCTTGGTAGAGAGATGCTGGGGATATTCCTGGCCACCTGGCGTTGGTGGTAGTGGTGGTGTGGGTGGTGGTGGGGAGGCTGAGTGAGTTAGCCCTGACCTGGAGGCAGACCAGGACCTAGACAGGGCTTGGCTGGTGAGGGACTAGGGTGGGGATGGTCCTGCTGGTTTTCAGAGAAGCTTGTTCTGATTGTAGTCACAGTTCATCTGCTTGTTGTACATTTGTTCCTTTGTAAAGTGAACAGATAGGCCCTCGAGAGTGGGTACTGGTCCCATGGTTCAGGGCACCACTAGTGGATCCTGGAATGAGCATCAGGACCCAGGCATGGCTGAGTCTAGGGTGGTCCAGGACCTCTCTGCAGTGAGCAGGAGCAGGGAAGGGGAGCCGTAGACACCATGTGGCAGCACAAGTCTGCACCCGCTTCCTTCCAGTACACACACACTAGGATCTCCTAGAATGTGAGAGGGGCTGGTATTCCCTGAGAGTGGAGGAGGCAGAGGCAGGGAAAGATTGTCCTAGGTGACTCATTGTCATGCTGTTTTTGACTCCAGGCTCCTGTTCCCTGGGAAATGTGCTTTCTTGGAATTGGCTGAGTCCCAGTCTCTCTGCAGACTAGCTTTCTCTCCTGCTAGTCACATCTGCTGGTGATCTTGAACCTCACACCCAAAGGGATTCTTCTCTCCCTCCTGTTTGCAGTTTCTACAGTGATATCACTAGCCAGCCAGTGGCCCACCTGGAACTCTGGCTCAAACTTGATTTCTTCTTTCATCTGTCACATGCCCTACATGCCAGCCCCTCACCTCTCTCTGGCTCCCTCTCCTGTTTTCCATCCTCACTGCCCTGGCCAGAGTTCTGGGGTGACTGCTCACAGGGGAACCTCCTTACAGATGCTTTGCTTCCATCGTGTCCCTCCCACTCTCCCCAGTGGCCCAGGGTGTGGTTACCTTCCTGCTCACCATTCATCAGTAGGCCCCATCATCTCTGGGAAATGATGGAAGCAAAGTCCTTGTCAGTGTGGCACAGGCTACCTGTCCAGCCTCTGGCCACTCTGCAGCACTGCATGTGGCAGCAATTCCGATGATGGTTCCTGAACCCTGCCAGGGTGGTGTGGGTGTGGGACACATTTCTAGAGTCTCTATTTCTATAGACTAGAGGGAGTTTCAGACTCCCAGAGGAGACCATATAGGAGAGACAGCTTCTCATAGCTCCTCTCTGTTCTCCTGGGGTGGGAGGTGGCTCTTTGGTGACCTGAGAGGAGTCACTCCTTCTAAGTGACTTCTTAGGTGCCTAGCTGGGCATTGTCCCCTTCTGGAATTTAGGTCTGTTTTTCCAACATTCATGGATTGGGTTGGGCTCTGCTTTGGGAAGGGAGAGTCCTGAGTTTAGGGGGAAAGAGTTCAATTTATGGGGCACCCTTTAGGAAACCCACTTCCTCCAGAGTGCTATTTATTATCCCCCTAAAGCCCTAGCAAACCAGGCTCTTTCAAACCTCTGCTTTAGCCTCGGCTCTTCCCTGTCGGAAACATCCTGTCCTTGTCCACAGGACAGATTTCTCCCTTGTGCATCTGCTGCAGGGGCCCCTCCCCGCGTGCCCTTTCCCACTGGCAGACTGCAGGCTCCTTCCCCGGCTCCCGGCACACTCCGTGCCTTCTTCTGTTGTCACAGGTCCCCACATGCTGCACTGTCTGTATCTTTAGTGCAGAGATGTTTTCTTGGTGGGGGAGGCGCCCTTTTCATCACTGTGGGCCTGTGCCTTGCACAAGGTCTAGCACACAGTATTTTGGTAAATGTCTGCTGAAGAATTCAGTTTAGCTTCGTCTACTCAGCATATATTATGTTCTAGGCACTGTGCATCGAGACATGGGAGTGAATAAGTCATGATGGGGAGCCCTGGGGTGTACGGTCTAGTAGGAAAGGCACACTTGCGATCCAATCATTATCAATATGGTGAGCCCTGTGCGAAATCCATGAGTGATGCTGCCCTTGTGTGGTTAAGAAGAATTAGACTGAAGGCCAGGTGGGGTGGCTCATGCCTGTAATCCTAGCACTCTGGGAGGCGGAGACATGCAGATTGCTTTACCTCAGGAGTTCCAGATCAGCCTGAGCAAGAGCAAGACCTCATCTCTAAAAATAGCCAGGTGTTGTGGTGGGCACCTGTAGTTCCAGCTACTCAGGAGGCTGAGGCAAGAGTATTGCTTGTAGCTAAGAGTTTGAGGTTGCTGTGAGCTATGACACCATGCCATTCTCTGGAGGGCTACAAAATAAGACTCTGTCTAAAAAAAAAAAACAAGAAAACAAGAATTAGATGTGGAGTTAGGGCCCCAGGTGTAAATTCCAGCTCCACAACCCACTCCATTTTTATAGCTGTGAAATGGGAATGATAGTACCTGTCTTGCCAGTTTAGGATTAAATGAGATGTGAGTGTAGAAATGCATCCTGTATGGTTACTGGGCACATGATATACGCCCAAGTAATATTTGCAGAATTGAATGACTCATTTTGTGGAAATATAGAGCTTGGAGCCTTGAATTGTCTGGCGGGGTTGGGGGAGGGGAAGGGCAGGAGGGGCTGCTAGGCAGATGTCACAGATGAGTGACATTGGCACTGGGTTCAGAGAAAGCTGGAAATTTCTAGACAGAGGTCTTAGAGACAAGCTTCCCAGGGACTGGGTCTGGGGGTTGTAGCTTATTTTTTTTTATTACTTTTTTTTTTTTTTTTTTTTTTTTTGCGGTTTTTGGCCGGGGCTGGGTTTGAACCCGCCACCTCCGGCATATGGGGCTGGCGCCTTACTCTTGTGAGCCACAGGTGTCACCCTGGGGGCTGTAGCTTATTGAAGCTGCAGGCAGGCGAGGCAGCTTCCAAAAAGCGTCCACAGCAGTGTGAGCTCCGTGGTAGCCCGTCCCTGACCTAGAAGCTGCCATGTCACACTAGGGCCTAAAGGGCTCTGTTTTGTCCAAAGGAGCTTTTGGATAAGCCTGGGAAGGGCCTCTGCTGTGGGGACCTGGTGCCCAGCTCTGCTTCTCACAGCAGCTTGGAGCCCTGCCTGGCCTCCTTGGTCTCCTGTCCCTGCAGAAAGGCCCCTAGGATCCTCAGCCCAGATTCCAAAAGTGAGTGCCAGCTTGGGTTTAGAATAGGGATGTATTTGCTCCAGAGCAAAGCAGCAGTGATCTGGCCTCACAGTGTAGGTTTAGGGGCCAAGTAAGCCTGCAGGATGAAATCCTAGCTCTTTTAGTTTTTGATCGTGGGCAAGGTGTCCGACCTCTTCAAGCCCAGTTCCTTCATCTGTCACATTGGGGTAATGAGGCTCACCTCCTAGGGTTGAAACCAGAATTAATAATAAGGGAACATGTGTTTCCATTGCACTGTGAATACCTTCATACTTGGCATTCATCATTCATAGTAGCTGTATGGGATGGTTGAAGGAAGTGACCTGGAGATACTCTCCTGTAACATAATTAATAGAGTCCTATAGATTTAGTGATTCTCAAACTTTCATGTCCAAATCACCCAGGGATCTGTGAGATGCAGAACCTGACCCAGTAGAGAACCTACGAATCTGCATGTCCCTCCCCTCTGCTCCACTCCACCCACCTCCACCAGGGCGCAGGCAATGCTCTCCTCATTGGCCTGGCTGCCTCCAGTCCCCCTCCTCTCCACATGTGCCAATCGCAGTCACTGGACAACCCCCTCTGGAAGTGCAGGAGCACATGGCTGATGCTGCCAGGGGTGGGGGTGGCTGGATGGGGAGGGGAGGTGGGGTCGGCCTTTTATCTAGCAAAACACCTCAGATGCTCCTTGGGGTGTGGGAGATGAGGCACTTAGGGCTTATTTTTAAGGAGACCTCAAAGGTTTAGAAAGAAAAATAGTAATTTCAAGATATGACCTCTGTATGGTGGATAGCTGCTTTCAAGCTCTTTGCTGTGACTCAGTTTTTCTGCTAAGAAATGGCTGGGATTGTTTGGGAAAGACAGGAAGAAACACTTGCTCTGGGTGGGAGGTTGAGATACAGGGCCCAGAGTCACCCTGTCCCTCTCCATCCCTTTAGCCCTGTTCAGCTCCTGTGGGGTACGAGATAAGAAAGAAGGATCTAGTTCAGCCTTTCAGAAGCAATGGTCACATTTAGACAGATTAAGTCCTGCTTTAAAGAGCTTGTAGTCATTTCCATTATGTGCTTCAAGATATGCTGGAGAAAAGAGGCAAACAGGCAGATGAATGCCGAATAGGAGCATGTCCTATTCCTCGGCACGCTTTGCTGGCATCTGGATCCCACACGGGCCTCCCCACTGTTTTCTGCTAGTCACAGCTTCAGTGAGAATGGAGCACAGGGCTGGCTTTGCATAATTCTAATGTGAAGAAATATAAAATTGAGATTATCTAAACTGTGCAAAAATGAAGGAGGAGCTGTGCTCCAAGAGAGCTCTGAGTTGTAGCCGGAGATTGTACCCACCAGGGTTGGAGTGGTTGATCTCTAAGGTCAGATTCTAAGAACAGATCTGGAAGAGCATAATTTTCTAGCTGACAAATGAAAAAATGCAGATGGCAGTTACTGTACATAAACCACATTCAAGAGGACACGGGGGCCCTGGAAGGCTTTATCCACTTTTTTGGTCTTGCATAAAAAGAGATGATTGGCATCAGCCTGGCTGGTTTGTTAGCTAAACACAGATGCGTGCTTGCAGCTGTAGTTACACTTGTCAGGCTGTCAGGAGGAAATTGTATATTGTGCATTAATAAGCAACTGATTAAACAGAGGAAGCTGACTGTTCACCGGTGGTGGCTGTGATTCCACTTTGACAGAAAAGACCTAAGATAAAGGAAATACTTTCAAACATTCGAGGACCCAGAGTTGATCTATAACAAATTATTTTACAACTCTGGTGGCTCTGTGGAATTACAAAAAATAAGTTTCAAGATCTTCTCTTTTCATTTATTTATTCTCTTCTTCCAAAAAGTAATAGAGGCAACTTTTAATTAAAAACACATATACAAACTGGGTAGCTTGCATATAAGTCAAAAAGACATCAGAAACCCTGGAGAAGTGGGGAGAATATTCTGTACAGAAGCTAAGATAGTGGGCATTAAATGCAATTCTGACCCTCTCTTGGCTTAATTCTTCCACCTTCCTGTGTATGTGACCCTGCTGAAGTTGCATTTCCCATGGCTTCCCTCAAAGAGATTAGAAAAAAATTTCCCAAGGAGTTCAAAGTTTGAGTCTGGATCAGTATTTGGCAGCTTTCTGGCCCAGAGATAGAACACAGGCCTTCATTGGTCTGTGGTCCCGCTCTGCTGCTCTCCCCCTGCCCAGGAAGGTCACTGTTTACTCCACAAGTTTGTGCCTTACTCCAGGCCCTGTGAAAGCCCTTGTCCTGACCTCAGCTCTCAGGGTGGGTGTTCAGTGGTGAGGTGGTCTCTGTGAGTACAGTGAGATGGGCAAAGAGGCTGGATGCTGTGCCTGAGAAGAGGCCCAAGGCTGGTGCCCACACCTGTACCGTGTCACTACCCCCCAGGAGGAAACATGCACCCTACTCTCCCCTGGGGACTGGGCTTGGGTGGTGAGCAGAAAAGTGAGAGAGAGAGAGAGAGAAAGAGAGAGAGGAGGCTGAGGTGTGGACAGGGCCTGGAAGGCCACGATGAGAATACAGGGCCTCCTTTTGTGTTTACTTTTTTTTTTTTTTAATCCCCCTTTTCTTCCTTAAAGCACGAGATAAAACTGCCATGTCAAAGATGCCGTCCGTGAAGATCTCAGCAGCGATAAGGAGCCCGGGCAGAGTGTGGAGGAACTCCCTGTCGTAGGCGAAGCTGCAGCTGGTGGTGGTGAAGTTCTCCGCGAAGGAACTGGTGGTGGTGGTGACTGTGTGCGTGTGCGAGCGGGAGCGCTGCGGTTCTGCCATCGTCGTGCCCCGGCAGGGCTGGCCTGGCCTGTGCCGGGTACCCCCAAGGTATCCATTCCGAGGCTGGACGCATGGCCCTGCGTCCCGGGGACAGAGGCTCGGGGGAGGGGAGCGCGCTGGCCCATCCAGGCGCGGCCTCCATTTGTGTTTAAAGCAGGGACTTGACTTGGTCAAATGTGATCCTCTCACTCACACAACACTGGGCTCTCAGCTACAGTGCCAAGGGACAGGCCTGGACACTGAGCCCACCAGGAACTCCATTTCATGTGAAGCTCAGCAGTGAAATCTGGCTTGGGTTAAAGGTGGTAGGCTCATTTTGTGGGCCCTGTGTCTACTGGGGCTGCCCACCTCCCCTGTGTCACTTCACTGGTCTCTATCATGTCCCAGTGCCTAAGTTACATTACAGCTCTTTTAAGTTTCTTGAAATTACTTCCTTCGCTCCTGGTTCTGGGTCTCTTTATGACAGTTGGAAGCCCTCACCTTCCTAAGTATAAACCAAACACCATCAGCTGGGAGATGCCTGCTCTTTCCTAAGAGAACACTTCCAATGCCATGCCCTGGAGCAGGCCCCCCATGGTACCTTGCATATCTCCTTTGGAAACAGCACCTCATTTGTAACTACATAGGTAGGGTGGACAGTCAGTATTTTTGTGGCCTAGCAGCCCCTCTACTGTGCATGCCTACAGTATCTGGTTTGATTTTGGGAACTAACATCCTTCCACTATTTTCAGCCTATGTGCTTTGGGTACAGTTGGCATAGCCCCTGGGCTCCAAGAGTGAAGACTATGGCCTAGGTGAGGCCAATCAATGACTTTAGCTCATCCCCCGTGGCTTCAGAGATTGGTTGAGAATTGGACCAGTGATCTAAACAAACCAACTGAGGCTAAGGACACTCAATTCTTGGATTTTTGTTTGAGTTTTTGTGATCACCGACTCACTCACTTACCCTGGTCCAAGGTGACAATGTTGAGTCTGAAGCTGCCTGGGCCACTATGCCCAAGGATTGAATCAGCCCAGAAGGTTTAGAGCCAAGAAAGGGCTCCTAGTGACATCAATTACCCTCTAAATCAAGCTGTTCCTAAAGCTAAATCTATTCTGCACATTTCAGGTATGGGAGTCAATAAATTCCCTCTGAAAACACAGACCTGCTTATGCTGGATTAGCTGTCAATTGTCAATGACTAGTCTCCCTGGCCTGTGTTGTCTTCCTTCTGCCTTGATGCAGGCACTGTATTTTGTGGGGACAGGCTCAGGACTTGGTGCACAGGAATGTTTAATAAATGAAGGAACACACGAAGATAGGGGTCTCAGGGCTTCGTCCAATCTGCCACTTCTCCCTTTCAGACCTGGAAGTGAGGCCACAGGTTTTGGTTCTTTCTGGGTGATGATCTTTTTACAGAGTCCTGTTGGAACCGATTTTCTTTAGCACAGGGAACTTCAGCCACTTATGTATGTCATGACAAAAGGGGCCCTAGGAAAGACTTGTTGCTCAATGAAATTTCAGAGAGCATGAAGTTCTGTTAGGAAAGATTCCTTTGGCTTATAGTTCTGAGAACTCTTAAGACCTATTTGTAAATATGTGTCTGTATTTGTTTATACAAGTATAAATTCTGAAAAGACATACAAGAAACTAATAAAAATGGTTACCTGCAGAGAGCTGGGATATGAACTGGAGGGCAATGGAGGGCAGGTAGGCACAAGAATGACAATTTTTATATTATTTGAACTTCTGAACCATACAAATGTATTGCCTTTTCAAGAACCCGTGGGAGCCATTATCAGCTCTTCCCAGCTGCAGAGGGCAGGGGGGCTGGAGTGTCATTATCAGCTTGCTTTTAAACTGGGGAAGCTGGTTTTGGTGGGGGAGGTCCTGGCTGAACTTGATAACTTCTGAGATGTTTCTTATTTAAAAAAAAAGTTCCTGGGTGGTGCCTGTGGCTAAAGGAATAGTGTGCCGGCCCCATATACTGGAGGTGGCAGGTTCAAACCTGGCCAAAAACTGCACAAAAAAAAAAAAAGGAAAGAAAAAGAAAAAACTTCCGTATACTGTGTATATAGGTATATCCCTTCAGTGCTCTGAGACTATTGACTCATCTTTAAAATGAAGGGGCTGGATTATGTAGTCTATTGTTATCTAGTCTAATGTGCCTTCCATGTGTGGTGCTCTCATTGAGAAGATGCTGAGGATGCCATCTTATTCCCCAACCAAAAGCCTCACCCCTGTTCAGAAAAGATGCAAGTTATAACCAGGGAACACAGTATGTACCTTCCTGACCTGCCAAGCTTAAGCACTGAAGAGAGCTTCAGAGTCAAAAGAAGACATACAAAATGGCCAACAAGTATATGAACTAATACTCAACATCACTGATCACTAGAATTCAATAGTACATGGAAAAGATAATACATCAAAACCACTGTTTCCTCTTACCCCAGTCAAAACAGACATTATTAAAAAGACCAAAAGAGATGCTGGCAAGCATGCAGAGAACAGGGAACTCTTACCCACTGTTGGTGAGAAACTAGTATAATCACTATATAAACTAGTATAGTCACTATGGAAAACAGTATGGAGATTTCTCAAAAAACTTAAAATAGAAATTACCATTTGAGGGCGGCTCTTGTGGCTCAACGAGTAGGGCGCTGGCCCCATATACCGAAGGTGGCGGGTTCAAGCCCGGCCTCAGCCGAACTGCAAAACAAACAAAAAAAAAATAGCCGGGCGCTGTGGCGGGTGCCTGTAGTCCCAGCTACTCGGGAGGCTGAGGCAAGAGAATCGCTTAAGCCCAAGAGCTGGAGGTTGCTGTGAGCAGTGTGACGCCACGGCACTCTACCCAGGGCAATAAAGTGAGACTCTGTCTCTACAAAACAAAAAAAAAATGGTAACCCAGAGAAAACCATATTGAGAAGTCAGGAGAAAGATGTTAAACCAGACCAAAACCCAGTGACCTCAGAAGAAAATCACTATAGTTCAGGTTAAAGACGGTATCCCGGGCATCACCCATTGTTATGTGAGCATGAAGTCAATTAGATTAAGCTTAATGATGGTAACCCAGGGCTACAAACATTGTGTTGTCAAGAGGAAGTCACTAATATTAAACTTAAAGATGGTAACCCAGGAATAATCTGAGAAGCAAAATAGCGGCTGAGTAACAAATTCCTTGCAACTGAGCATGGTGAGACTGGGAAGAGAAGACTTCAGGCTTCTCTGGATGGTGGAATCTGCCTAGAAACATCCCTTTGGGGACAAAGGGAGACAGTGTGAGACTTCCGACCCCCCCTGAGGAAGGCAAAAGCAGTGGAGATCGGGCAAGTAGTAATGTGTGTTCTTTCAGTCTAATCCTGCCAGCAGCAGTAGGTACAACAGGAGTGAGATTGCAAACTGGAATGGCCCTACCTGTGAGCTGTTTGGGTTTTTAAATTGGACTTGGAACTCAGTTGAACCACCTTGGGAGAACTTGGGGAAAAGTGTAGAGGACTTTGAGTGTTGTCTAGGGCCAAAGACTGAGCCACCGAGCCAGACGGAACTATGAATATTTGGTTGTGGGCTGTGTGGAGTCAGTGTTAGAGAACTGCCCTGCCAAGCTCCACCCTCAGGGTCGCAGAACAAGCATCAGGTGGGAACGAGTATTCTAGTGACTGAGCAGTCTAAAGGCAGGGACCGAGATGACTTGCAGCCTTAGCCCTCAGGGGCATAGGGTAAGTCCAATTTTGGCACACTGGGTAAGTGGATAGCCAGTTAAGGAGTGAACTCATTGACAAGGGCTTTCCTGGGAAACCATCTGTTTAGCCCGAGTTAGCAACCTAAAGTGCCTTCTAAGTAGGCTGCGGAGGATTTAGGCTCTCCACCCTCTGGAGTTTGAGAAAACATTTGAGGCCTCCAGTCTCCATTTTGTACAACCTTATCAACATTGTGATTAACATATCACACCCCAGGAGATCACCTCTTGTCCAGACAATATGCAGCAAGATATATATGTACTGCTTTGTTTTTGATTTTGTTTTGTTTTGTGTTTGTTTTTGTTGTTTGTTTATTATTGTTATTGTTGTTTTGTTTCTAATTTCAACATTTTCTTTAAAGGTTTTTCTTCACTTTTTTCTTTCTATTATTTTCTCTGTTTTCTAGTTTAAATATAATTTTCCATTGTTTCCTTTTTCAGCAATTAGAATTTCATTTTTGCTAGTGTTTCTACCCTTATTTTATCCTCTAAAGTTTTTGGTTTGCTGGTTTTGGTTTGATTTATTGCATTTTTGTCTTTTCTCTCTATTTTGTGGAGGTGGGGTACTTTTTCTAAATAGACTGGCAAAGAGATGCTGACCTAACTGCCCAACCCAAGCCCCAGAGGTTGGTGGTTCTTAAGGTTGAGTCAATGTACCCTACTGTACACTTATATTGCTCCTGCCCCCCTCTTTCTGTGCCCCTCTTCTTTTTGCCAATAGTTGCTTCTTCCCACCCCCCTCTCCTTTCTCCATTTTCTTTTCTTTTCTTTCTTTCTTTTTTTCCTTATTGCTCTTTAATCTTCTCATCTTTCAGGTTCTGTATCAAAACAAATCATTGAAACCCTTGTCCAGAGGCAAGAAAACTTAAAGAGCAGGAGGAAGTGAAAGGAAAATTAGAGCAAGAAAACCGATAAAAAAAATCACTCATGAGGAAGAA
>CAUYON010051672.1:0-14741 GCA_963573935.1 Arctocebus calabarensis
ATACCATGCTCATGGCTGGGAAGAATCAACATTGTTAAAATGTCCATACTACCCAAAGCAATATACAATTTTAATGCAATTCCTATTAAAGCTCCATTGTCATATTTTAAAGACCTAGAAAAAAATAATACTTTGTTTTATATGGAATCAGAAAAAAACTTGAATAGCCAAGACATTACTTAGAAATAAAAACAGAACAGGAGGAATCACACTACCAGACCTGAGACTGTACTATATATCGATAGTGATCAAAACAGCATGGTCCTGGCACAAAAACAGAGAGATAGATATATGGAACAGAATAGAGAACCAAGAGATGAACCTAGCTACTTACCGTTATTTGATCTTTGACAAGCCAATTAAAAACTTTCAGTGGGGAAAAGACTCCCTATTAAACAAATGGTTCTGGGTGAACTGGCTGGCGACCTGCAGAAGACTGAAACTTTCACCATTCACTAAGATAGATTCTCACTGGATCAAAGATTTAAACTTTAGACATGAAACTCTAAAAATCCTAGAAGAAAGTGCAGGGAAAACTGTTGAAGGAATCGGCCTGGGTGAATTTTTTATGAGGAGGACTCCCCTGGCAATTGAAGCAGTATCAAAAATACACTACTGGGACCTGATCAAACTGAAAAGCTTCTGCACTGCTAAGAACACAGTAACTGTAGCAGGCATACAGCCTTCAGTTTGGGAGAAAATATTTGCAGGTAATTCCTCCGACAAAGGAATCCACAGAGAACTCAAACGTATTAGCAACAAAAGAACAAGTGATCCCAACTCAGGGTGGGAAAGGACTTGAAAAGAAACTTCTCTAAGGAAGACAGGCGCATGGCCTACAAGCACACGAAAAAATGCTCATCATTCTTAATTATCAGAGAAATGCAAATCAAAACTACCTTGAGACATCATCTAATTCCAGTAAGATTAGCCCACATAACAGAATCCCAAAACCAGAGATGCTGGCATGGATGCGGAGAAAAGGGAACACTTCTACATTGCTGGTGGGAATGCAAACTAATATATTCCTTTTGGAAGGATGATTGGAGAATACTTAGAGATCTAAAAATAGATAGGCTATTTGATCCTATAATTCCTCTGCTAGGTATATATCCAGAAGACCAAAAATCACATCATAATAAAGATACCTGTACCAGAATGTTTATTGCAGCCCAATTCATAATTGCTAAGTCGTGGAAGAAGCCCAAGTGCCCATCGACCCATGAATGGATTAATAAATTGTGGTACATGTATACCATGGAATACTATGAAGCCTTAAAGAAAGATGGAGAGTTTACCTCTTTTGTGTTTTAAGATATACCATACCACTGAAATCCTTTTTTTTTTTTTTTTTATAGACTTCATGGTCTTTTAATCAATATATTAAGACATTTATATTATACATTTATTAATTTTAAGTTGTAGTATTTTAATATGCACTGTAAGTGTGATCCCACCAATCACCTTCCCTCCACCCATCCTCTCCCTCCCCCCCTTTCCACCCCAACCCCGGGGCACCGGGCCCGGGGGGGGGGGGGGGGCTGGATGAGGGGCGGGAGGGTGATTGGTGGGATCACACTTACGGTGCATCTTACAAGGGTACAAGTGAAAATTACTAAATGTAGAATATAAATGTCTTCATATAGTGATTAAAAGGCCATGAAGACTATGTTAAATAGTTCAATGAAAATATTTCAGATTGTATATAAAGTCAGCACATTGTGCCCCATGATTGCACCAATGTACACAATTATGATTTAATAAAAATTTAAAAAGAAAAAGTTGCAGCTATTATTAAACATGTAGACTTTTTTCTTGCTATTATCCCTTAACACAGGATAGCAATTATTTACTTAACATATACACTGTATTAAGTAATGTAAGGAGGATTAAAAGAATCCAGAAGAATGTACATAATTATATCTGAATTTTATATAAAGAACTTGGACATTGTCAGATTTTGGATCCTCAGAAGGCCCTAGAACCAACCCCCACAGATACCAAGGAATGACTGACTGTATCAGATTTTTGATAATCTATATTCAAACATATCACACATCAGAGAAAAAAGCAGCAATGACATTCCAATTCAATGACTTGGAATTTTACAACTGTTTTAGTCACAAATCATTAGTAACCAGACAACAGAAAACATTAAAGACACATTAAAAACCAATTTAAAAATAAACAGATTTCTTAATTCTCACTGTAACTATGTTCTTTCCAAAGTGTAAGCTAGTAAGAAAAGACACTGCCAAATGGAAACCTAACTTGGCCCCATGAAGAACGATGGGTAACATGCCTTTTTAAAACAAAAGCAAACAATAACATTCATGTGCTCAATTTTATGTACTGTCATACCTAATGGAAGAGTTTGAATTTGACCCTAGAAGCAAGTTATTAGCTCAGTAAAAGTCTACCATTACCAAGGAACTGCTGTGTTAAGAAACTTTTTTACCTAAAAGTTATATTCCTTTCACCTTTAAGGAGTTGCATGGAATCCATATCTCTATATTCAGGGTAAACACACAACTCACATACTGGTTTATTATCCCCAGGTTATTAAAAAAGCACCTATCAGGAGACTACACAGGCCTAGACTCAACTCAACACAAACATTAAGTAGTCCAAGTACTTCAAAATACCAGAGTCTGTCTTGACCCTTTTCTGAAGCAGCAACCAACACCCACTAACACCCACATCAAATCATGTGGGCAGAGCCCCAAGGCTGTAAAAGTTTAATTGAAGAAAAGTTAGAGTAGCAATGTCCAAGAGAACTTTCTACAATGATCAATGTCCTTTATCTGTTTTGGCCAACATGGTTGCTACCAGATACACAGGGCTACTTAAACTTAGAACTACATTAAATAAAATTTAACATTCAGTTCCTCAATCATAGTACCCACATTTTAAGTGCTAAACAGGCACATGTGGTTGTCAGCTATCTGTTAGACTATGAGGTCTACAGCAAAGATTTCTCTAAGACCTGTTGTTCTATACTGGTGAGTCAAACGCTTCCTGGGACTAAGTACCAGGGGAAAACTTATCAGACTGGGCTTAGACAACTGCCTATTCTCCTGCCACAAAAGAGCTTTACTTCTTTTATCTGTCTTACATTTTGAGGCTACTATTTCTCTTAAGTTTTTCTAGTCGCTGTTGTGTGTACAATGAGTGTTTTTTAAAGTCTCAAAACTACTGGTTCAGAGCAGAAATACCCAATGCCTTGAGCCAAACCTTTGAACCTCCTGATACTTTAAATGTTTTAAGAAGAAAAGCTTAATTGAGTATCTAACATGAACTACAACCTAACTATGAAATATTCAAAAAGTTGATCTAAACATTGAAAATTTGTTCTATGGCACCGATAAAGCATCTCTGGTCAAAAAAAAAGGCCCAATAATTCATTCAAGTCAAGTGATAAAGCTCATGGGCCCACCTTCCATTGCTCATTTATAAGGATTCTGCAAATCAGATTTAGCACTCCACATTTTGAAATGAAAGATGTGATTAAGAAAACATTTTTTTAACTTTCACAAGACCTTAATCATTATTTCTTTATAGCAGCAGTTCTTTGTAACAATGAAAATACATCGCAGCATTAGGAAGGTTGAGAACCACTGCTTTAAAGAATTTTTGGAAGCAGCAGAAGCAGCATATGAAAATGCAGTTTACTTTTTTAAAACAGACAAATTACCAGATCACAGATTTACTATGCTCAAGAGTTTTGTTTTTTTTTTTTGACTTAAGACTCAGAGACTAAGAACAGTTTGCCAGTGGTTGTTCCCCAACATTATTCTTCCTTACTAGCTGATTAAGTTTCTAACTATGCATTTTTAAATGAAAAGAGCTGGATTACTTTTGTACTGCTACTACAAAAAAAAAAAAACACATTATTTTGGAAGCCAAAAAAATATACAATACAAGCCATATTACAAGGTCATCAGTAATTATTTGATAAAGTAGATGGTTCAAAGCAACAGTCCCCAACCTTTTTTGGCAGCAGGTACTGACTGGTTTCATGAAAGGTAACTTTTCCACAGACCGGGGTAGAGGGCAATAGTTTTGGGATGATTCAAGCACAATACATTTATTATGTAAATAATAAATATTTCTATTATTATTATATTGTAATATATAAAATATTATTATTTGTTTCTATTATTATATTGTAATACATATAAAATAATTATACAATTCACCATAATGCAGAATCAGTGCGAGCCCTGAGCTTGCTTTCCCTGCAACTAGATGGTCCTAGCACTAGCATCACTGCCTCAAGTTCCAGGCATTAAATCTCCTAAGGCATCTCAGACCAGGCATTAAATTCTCCTAAGAGCCCTCACACACAGTTACAGTAGGGTTGAGGCCCCTACGAGAATCTAATGCCTCTGCGGGTGTGACAGAAAGTGGAGGTCAAGCAATGGGGAGCACAGCTGCAAATACAGAGGAAGCTTCACAGGCCGTTGTTCTCCTACCGTGTGGCCTGATTCCTAACAGACCAGGGACCAGACCAGTACTGGTACACAGTTCAGGTGGTGGGGACTATAGGTTTAGAAAGTAACCCTAAGGTAGGGAGGAAGAGGATCCAAAAAAATTGTGAATGCTAATACTGGGCAGAAATCAAGAAGCCCTCAACAGAGACTGGCCACCAACTATCCACACTTGCTTGATCCTGGAAATCTCTAAAATACTCCTCAAGGCCTAAGTGAAAAGTTTTATATAACACTCCTACAGACTGATTAAAAAAAAAAAAAAAAAGAAACTTACCCTGAAGAAAAGGTATAGCATAAGGAGCTATATCACTGCCATCTCCTCTCTTTACTACATTGACTAGCATTAAGGCTTTCCAGTGTGGCATCAAGGCTCTCTAAATGGCAAAACAAATGAAAAACATCTTTTTCATAGCAGGTACTATGGATCTATTATGAAATAAGTCATAAGCTACATAACATAATGTTCTACCCCATCAAGAACATTTATTAATCATTCTGAATGACAATCTAAAGTATATTACGTAGATTACTGCACTCTTAAAAAGATTTTCCCAAACATGATTTAAGGTAATTGATGAACATTCATTACTATGCTTTCAGGTCTGGTCCTGCACAGAATGGCCCCAGACATGCTATGCTAGTCAGACTTTGAATATTTTTGTGTCTTGTATTATAGATTATCTCTATTATCCTTACCTGGCTGTTATCTGTTTTTTTTCCTAAAATAGACAGTAGGCTAATAGTTCCCCATTCTCCTACCCACCACACAACTATACCCCCCTTAAACCTCTCACATTAGCCATAACCTATTTATTTCTAATATACTTTGGGCTTAGAAGCCAGAACCCATGCTTGTTAGAAACATTTCAAATAAATGCCAACAGGTTCTGACTTAGGGTCCCTAACTCACTCCTATGCCTTAAGGTATGTACTTAGACAATTTGGCTACTCAAGGCCTTTGTGGCTTGGTGTCTGCTACTCTAATACATTTTATAAGAAGTCAAGGATATCAGTGGATTAGAAAGACCCAAATAACTGAAATCTACAACTAGAAAAGAACAGATCATTTAGGAGGATAGTTACGTCTCTGGCAATGTTCTAGGTACTTTAATCATGATCATTCAATCCTTGTAATACCCTTAAGCGGTAGGGGTTATTACTTCCATTTTCAGTCAAAAAAAATCAATGATCTGGCTCGGCACCTGTGGCTCAATGGGCTAAGGCGCCAGCCACGTACACCTGAGCTGGTGGGTTCGAATCCAGCCCGAGCCTGCCAAACAACAATGATAGCTGCAGCCAAAAACTGGCCAGGCGTTGTGGCGGGCACCTGTAGTCCCAGCTACTTGGGAGGCAGAGGCAAGAAACTCGCTTTAGTCCAGGAGTTGGAGGTTGCTGTGAGCTGTGATGCTACAGCACTCTATCCAAGGTGACAGCTTGAGGCTCTGTCTCAAAAAAAAAAAAAAAAATCAATGATCAAGGATTAAGGAGTAATTTTACCTAATACTGCAACTGAGAAACCAAATACTAGCCTAGGGCTCTACTCCAAAACCAAGCCCTTTCCACTACATGAGACTGCTTCCCAAACCTCATTCTCAGTTTTACTAATTATTTTTATACTTTATTTCTGATCCTTTCACTGGAACCTGATTCAAATTTGCCATTGTTCCTTAACCCATTTCTGTAACTAAAAAGCAATGGGAAATCAAATTGAAGGAGAAATAAAGATTAGCTCTGCAAGTATACACATTTGGCAACAAACGCTTTTCTAGAAGACAGGCCATATCTTCAGTTTGCACAGGCCGTGCAAAATTGCACACACACACCCAAAATACACTGCTCGTTCCCAGTGACACTATAAATTAGTACATCACAACTTCCCTAATACAGTCCTCTACATTTGATAGGAAGCAATACAAGCATACTCCCTTCCCTCAATTTGTACATTAACATAATTTCCTTACTCTAATTTTCTTACTGGGGAATAGGGCACAGGACATGAGGAGTTTCCATTTTTTCCAATTCCATTAAGGAATAGGGGTGTACTTGTTTGCTGTTAAGATACAGCTTGACACACAGAAAAAGCTGTTGAATAAATGCTATTTGTTCAATAAATACAAGTTATTTGTTAAATAAATGCATAACCTCTCCTGAACTGGTTTTGAATTCTTTACATTTCACATTTTCTGACATACCTCTGTAATACTTAAAAAACTCAGCCTAAAAATGACTCTTCTACTCCCATTAAAAAAAAAAAAAAACAAGGAATTAAAAGACATGCCCCTCCCCAACCTCTAGAAAACGACTTTTGTCCCAAGAATATGAATAAATCTCCATCTGCCAGACTGCACTAAATACAGCCCATACATGCACTTACAAAAACACCTGTATGAAAAAGCTGCTATCTATAGCACAAAACCTACAGAATCAAAACCAAACAAAAAGGAAAAGCAGTCAGACCTAAGTCAAAACTGACAATATTTGCAAAATGTAAAAATTCAATAGGTCTTTGACCAGCAGTGTACACAGCTAAAAGAAGGTTTTCTTCACTCATATGTATTTTCCCTCAAATATCAACTAATAAGATTTACATGGCTCGGCGCCTGTGGTTCAACGGGCTAAGGCGCCAGCCAGGTACACCTGAGCTGGCGGGTTCGAATCCAGCCTGGGCCCGCCAAACAACAATGACAGCTGCAACTAAAAAATGGCCGGGCGTTGTGGCGGGCGCCTGTGGTCCCAGCTACTTGGGAGGCGGAGGCAAGAGACTTGCTTGAGCCCAGGAATTGGAGGTTGCTGTGAGTTGTGATGCCATGGCACTCTATCCAGGGTGACAGCTTGAGGCTCTGCCTCAAAAAAAAAAAAAAAAAAACATAAAATTTAAAATTAGCAGCCTTTTTCTCCAAACTTCTTTCAAGATATATTTTAATTTTTTCAGTTCACCTGGCTATAGTCTGGTGAGATAAAGTTATTTTAGAAATACTCCCTCCACCCCCTCAGGGCAAATTATATCTGCCATGTTTTCCCTACATTGCTTAATAAACTCACCATCAGTAAATTGTTTTTCATGGTTTTTCTTTCTTTTTTTTTTTTTTTTTTGGCTATTAAATATGCTGCCACATGGGTGGCGCCCGTGGCTCAGTGGGTAGGGCGCCAGCCTCATATACTGAGGATGGTGGGTTCGAATCCGGCACCAGCCAAAATGCAACAGAAACTAGCCATGCGTTGTGACGAGCACCTGTAGTTCCAGCTACTCGGGAGGCTGAGGCAAGAGAATCGCTTAAGTCCAGGAGCTAGAGGTTGCTGTGGGCTGTGACTCCATGACACTCTACCAAAGGTGACATAGGGAGACTCTATCTCAAAAAAAAATTTTTTGTTGAGAAGAGAGACTTTCCTCAGGTCTGTTATCTTGTCCTTACCACACAATCTTTCACACACATGGAATTTGGCAGCATGTTCTTGCATATAATGCCTTTTCAAATTATAGTCTTTGAAAACCTACACGAATTCCCTACAAATTAGGCAGAGTGCCTTACTATTTGCCTCTACAAAAATGTGTCACCTGTTCAGTTTTCACTGTACAATCCTCCTTCATCTGCAATTTTTCGCTTCGTTTTCTGTTTACTTTTGAGACGTTGTGGAAGTCATGCTGGGATTAAAATCATAATAGATAAGGGATCGTATTGACTTTTATTATGAAAATTAATTGGCAGGAAAATAGAAATCAAGGTTTGGGCCCTTACATAGCTCAGATGCTGATGCAGGGCAAGGCAGAGGGCCAAAGGTAAAGCGCGGTGTGCAATGTGTGAGACCCCGCTGAGGGGTGGAAGGACCCTTAATAACCAAATAAGAATGCTTACCTGACTTCTAAATAACATTAAACACCTAAAGCTGCAATGATAGGTCAAGCTACTATTGATGACCACTGCCTTGCCAAGTCACCACGAGCTCATATAATATCTGATGGAGTCACTATGACTGTCTTCGCTTGGAAATTAACACACTGGAAGCCACACACCGCCATAAAATTGAAGCCACTCGTGTGTACAAATAGTGAGAACATGCATATGTTTATTTTACGTGATACTGTGGCACATTGTCGTCTACAAAGTTTATGCACCATACAATCACGTTCCATCAAAAACAATCTCATCATGTTTTAAGTAAGTTTATCGTTTTGTGTTGGGCCCCATTCATAGCCATCCTGGGCTACACATGGCCCACGGCCTGTGGGGTTGGACAACCCTGTCATAGAGTTTCCAACCAGGGGAACAGGGGCTATGATACTGCTTTTATGAGAAAGAACAAAAGAGGGGGGTTCTCAGCGTGGAGGGGAGAGAAAGGGAGGTACATGCCAGCTGTGTCTTGGGGATAGTGAGGCACTATGCTGGAGGGCTGGAGTAAGTGACTTGAGATCCATTCCTGTAAATAGAAGGAATACAACTGGAAAGTCTGCATAGGCTTAGGAGAGCCTGGGATTGGGTAGATGGAGCTGGGCCAGCCTCCCAATTTTCTCATCCCTCAGCTTTTGTTGTTGTTTGTTTTTCTTTTCAAATCCTACATGGGAGACTCCAGCATTTTCCACAGAAGAAATCTGCCTTAAAGGAGAGAGCAAAGGAAAGTGTGACTTTAAATATTGACTCAGGTGGCGCCTGTGGCTCAGAGAGTAGGGCGCTGGCCCCATATACCGAAGGCTGCAGGTTCAAACCCAGCCCCAGTGGAACTGCATCAAAAAATAGCTGGGCGTTGTGGTGGGTCCCTGTTGTCCCTGCTACTCGGGAAGCTGAGGCAAGAGAATCCCCTAAGCCCAAGAGCTGGAGGTTGCTGTGAGCTGTGACTCGATGGCTCTCTACCAAGGGTGATAGAGTGAGACTCTGTCTCCAAAAAAGTAAATAAATAAATATTGACTCGAGATTAAGGACTGTCCAGATTGCCATGGCAACCAGAACTAGGAATGTGATGCTTTTACCATCCGCCATATCTTCCAGTTGTGTCCCTTTACACCGCCTGGTAACAAAGGTTCTGAGTAGCTCTGTTGGCCTAATGGTCCGAATTGGATGAGTGACATACGTGATGCTGCGCTGTGAGGGGATATGGAAATAGATCTGGAAATAGGCCTCAGCCGTGCCACGTTGCTCGGCAGCACTAGCCCTGAGGGCTGCACCGTGATTCCATCACCCCAGCTCTTTCTGAACATTGAAGCTCAGATAGACTAAGAGGTGATGATCTTTGTGATACCACCTTCTCAGGTCCTTGTCGTTCTGGGTACATTCCTAAAACCACTGTCCCGATGCTATCTTCTCTTGTGCTTGTTGCCTAGAAGATGAAGTGGACAAGAGTGCTCAGAAGATAGCACGGAGGGCTCATTACCGGGACGCCATGTAGAGAGATCAGAGAGACCACGCAATTTCCAGAATGGACAAGTCCATAGAGATGGAAAGCAGATTAGCTGTTGCCAGGGGCCTGGGGGAGGAGGGAAAGGAGAGTAACTGCTAATGGGCACAGGGTTTCCTTTCGGAAAGACAAAAGCATTCTAAAATTAGTGGTGATAGATGAACAACCCCATGAGTATACCAAAAACCCACTGAATGATACCCTTCAAAAGAATGAACTTTATGATATGCGAACTATATCTCAATAGAATGGTTATATTAAAAACGGTCAGGAAGATTTCTGCATCCGTGTCTTGTACAAAGCCCTTCAATACGTTAAATATGTATATACCCTGAGGACTAGCTGCCTTCTCACTGTCAAACTTCACTTTCAAGTTTTCTAAACCCTCCTTTGTTAAAACTAAGAAAGCCTGAGGATGAGGTCAAAGTGGGTGCGTACAAGGACTATTTTCTCTGATGATGAAGCTGTAGGGTGAAAAGAAAAGGCTTCAATAAAAGCTACCAAACAAAACCCAAACCCCAACTAATGGCCTGAAAGTGTTGGTGTACACATTTCGGATGACCTAAGGTTTTCTTGGCCTTGGCAGTACACCGCTGAGGATCCTGGACGTCAGGACGAACTGCGCTCATCTTACCTCCCTGGGATTCGTGAGCATGTCTGCCCTCAGCATCTGGCAGGCATTTCATTCAACTCCCCATTTTATGAGCTATCAAGGGGGTTCTCAATGCACAGTCCAAAACATATTTTCCTCCACCTTGCCATGAACGTGTCCTCTCAGAGCTACATGAAATTTCCTTAATAAATATGTATCAAATGCCTACCGTGCACAAGGCACCATGGAAGAACAAAATAGCTTTGCGGGCCATCTTCTCCTGGTTGTGGAATTACTCCCCTAAGCATTGTTTACTGAACGCCAAAATCTTCTAATGGAAAGGGAAAGGCGTGATGAGCTCATGCCAAAATCAGGCTTCATTCCTCCTGTCCGAGGTTAGACCTGCTGTAGGGTCGGGCTGGGAGTCCGGAGACGTCTCTGCAGGATAGTCATAGTGAGATAATAGTTCATCATCACGCTTGGCCACTCTCATGACTTGGTTTGAATCTATACCCGGGAGATGTGCGTGGCCAGTCTTTTTAACAATGGCGCTGTCTGCCTCACGGACCTAAACAACTAAAGCAGTGCTGCATTTGCAAAGTCTCCAGGTCCTAGACAGGGCTGAGCCACAAACTCCACATGTGACCTTGCCCAAATCAATCCACACACACTCCTGGTGCATTCTCCCTTGTAAAATGAAGGAGAGGAGTGGTGTGACTAATTCTTAGGTAAGGCTCTTGGTTATTGTATGGTTTATGGAACCATAGCGAATGAGGTGCATCAACTTAGAAGAGCAGAGCCAGGAGAAGGTTCATGCTGAGACCAGAACTGAGAATCAGTGGGATACCTCCAGAGGCCAAGAAAAAAGGGGCAGGAAGCAAGAAGGTGTGGCTGGTTCAGTTTTAAGTTCATAGAGGCTGGTTTCCACAGGGAAATAAGGCAGTGGATTGGAGGGTATCTATGCTTGCCCTGGATTAAGAAACAAGCCAAAAGAGATGGGAGTTGTTTCAGTGTCTGGTTAGGAACATTTCTTAAATTTGGAATGGTTAAAATAACCCTAGTCAGGCTGACCTTACAAGCTGTATGTGTTTAGAAGCACTGGGAACTAGAAGATTTCTTCTCCCTGCCACCGTGATCCCATCAAATACCTCTTTTTCCAGCTTGCTTTTCCAAAGGCAAACCAAATCAAACCAAACAAATCCAGGCCCAATCAACGAATCTTAATAATCACATTAACATTAATGAGGAGACGCTTACTGTGGACCAAGCTCTGTGCTGACAAATGTTTATTGTTATTTCCCCTCCAATATCCCATTTAATCTCCTGCAGATGGGGAAATTGAGGCATCTAATCTATGCTCAGCACACTGTGGAAACTATTAGGGGAGGGGGAAGACTCCAGAAGGTAGAATTATGGGATGGTATATTCTCTAAAATCCAGACAAATTCTGTTAACAAAAATTGTGTCAATTATCCAGGATAAAATTACTGAAAGGGTTTTTAGGAGCCAAGGGAGGGCTCACTAATGGGAAATTACAATTTTCTAGATTGAGGGCAAATTTTCAGTTTTCATATTGTCCCCTAACAAAGAGAGCCATAATTTGTCTCTCACTGTAGGAGATTGAGTGTGCCTTTAACAGTTCTATCATGGCTCCTATAATTACCATCTTTCCCTGTCTGCAAAGCAGAGGGTGTCATGTGACCTTTCTGTCTCTGTGCCTCCTCAATGCCAGGATTTGCCTTCAACATGAAGAAATGGACACTTTCCCTGGGGAAAGAGGATACATATTTCCAAAAATGGAAGGAAAAAGCCAAATAAGCACAGCCCACCGCCCCCCCCCCGCCCTAGCCTAGCCTCAAGCATGGTCACAGCAGACTGCCCATTCTTCAAAGGTATCATGTTCTTTCTATCTCTGTGCCTCTGGACAGGTTGTTCTCGAAGGCGCTCATTCTGTTCCTCTTCTCCATCCAACAAATGCAAATTCAGTCAAGATCCATCTTGTGAACCCTAGTACCTATGCACCCTATTTCTCAGCTCCCAGAAAAAGTAGATTTCATTTCCTTTTTGTCTGGCGTGAGGTGGTCAGAGCGGCGTGCCTGGTAGATCCCTGGCTGGGCTAATCTCTTCAGCTGTGTCCCATCCCCCATCACAAATATACACCACGTGTACACATCTCACAGACTACAAGAGAGTATTGTGGTTAAGTGTGTGAACTCCGGATCCACACAATCTGGGTTTGAGCCTCAGCTTTGTCACTAAATGAGTGGCCTTGAGAAAGGACCTAAACCACTGTGTGGCTCAGTCGTCTCATCTGTAAAATAGTGACGCTACTAATACTCCTCTCGAGGAGTCATTTAAAGGATTAAATGAGCACAGTGTCTGATTTATAGCAAATGTTCTCTCTGTGGCACTTAGTATGACTGCACAGAGCCTAGCACATAAAAGATACCAAATAAAATTTTTCAAGTAGGTATGTGAGCCCAGTAAATCAGTAGGGCCTTAAATTAGGGAGAGGTTGAGAACAGCGGGCCTACTCAAGGCAGTGGATTCCTCTGACCTCACGATTCTCTCTCCCTGCACCCTATTCCTTCAGTACAGCCTCACAATGTGTAATTCTTACATATGCTTCTTTCCTTATTTGCTGTCCATGTTTCCCAATAAATTCAGTTCCGTGTCCGGGGCCCACGTTTGTTATAGTCACCACTGTATCTCCTATACTTGGGAACAGTGCCATGAAGATAGTAAGTGCTCAAGAAATAGTCATGGATCTAATGGATAAATAGAAAAGAAGACTTCAGGGGGATGTGGGATTTAGGTGGGCCTGAAGGATGAGTAAAAATTGAGAAGGTAGGCAAGAAAGCTTCTACATGGAAGGAAATCCGGAGACACTAGAGCACTTGATGGTAGGAGATGGAGGAGATAGGGGACAGAAAGTAGAGCCAGAGACTGTTTCTGTAGCTCAGTTTATATAGGGGGAGAGTGAGATAGAAGACTGGTGGGGGGGGTAGTGAATGCCCTTGAACGCCAAGCCATTAAAGATTGAATCTGTTGGCTAAGGCATTGGCCTCTATTAACATGCAAATATTCCTAGGAGGAAGCATATATACTAGAAGCTCTGTAAGCTGATGACCCAAGGAACTGTAAGAAACTGGTCAACATACAGAGGTGATCAACATAAAAGAACTACATGTACCATACTGATATGTACCTGTGGTCAATGTCCAATCTATAAAAATCAGGTCGACTTAAGGAGGTGGTCAACTATGGAGGTTCTCCTGTATTATCAGTCAAGCACAACTGAGTATAAATTAATTTACTTGCTCTTTGCCTTAAAGAAACTTCCGCTGGAGGGGAAAGGGATGATACCAGAAGGCCGCTGGACAAAGAAAAGTGTCACTGAGATAATCAAAAACATATGAAGGGAAAGGTGAAAACAAACCTTATCCGCCTTCCATGTTGCCTTGATCCAGAACCTGAACTTCAAACTATTTGTAGTTTGTCTCTTCGCAAAATGGCTCTTGTTTATAAAACATATACATGGGGAGTAAGGGTTGCATGTGTGATAAGGAGAGGTTCTTGATCATTGATTAAATCTCTTTTTATAGGTCTGTTCAGCTTTTCTGTTTCTTACTAAGGCAATTTTGGTAATATGTGTGCTTCTACACATTTATTCACTTCATCTAGATTATCTAACTTATTACATTTTCGTGTATCAGTAAGAACTCTTTGCAAATGACATTTTTGATGGCTGCATGACATTCTCTTATATGACTGTCTCATACTTTATTCTCCTAATGATTCTCCTCAGGTTAATCACAGAACTGAAATGTATGATATCTTTGCACCCAAATCTCCATCTGTATTACTAATATTTCCTCAAGAAAAATTCCTAGACTAGAGGCAGCTCCCATAGCTCAGTGGGTAGAGGGTCGGCCACATACACTGAGGCTGGCAGGTTTGAACCCAGCCCAGGTCAGCTAAAATCAACAATGACAACTGCAACAAAAAAAAATAGCCGGGCATAGTGGTGGGCGCCTGTAGTCCCAGCTACTTCGGAGGCTGAGGCAAGAGAATCATTTAAGCCCAAGAGTTTGAGGTTGCTGTGAGCTGTAACGCTATAGCACTCTACTAAGGGTGACATAGTGAGACTCAGTCTCGGAAAAAAAAAAAAAAAAAAAAAAACCAAGACAAGAAATTTCTGGGACAAAAGTCGCAAACTTGTCTTAAGGTTCTTGATGTATATTGCCAAATTTCAATCCAGGAAGACC
>CAUYON010051673.1:0-18758 GCA_963573935.1 Arctocebus calabarensis
GCCAATTGTCCTGCATCAATTCTCCCTCTCTGAGTAGAAACTCCAACTGCTGTTAGGGAAAAGGGGCGAAGTGTCCGTGGTGTGGCAGCCAGCTGAAGAGCCAGCGGGCTGGATGACGGGCAAGGAGGGGGACCTCCAACCTCCACCAGAGGCTCCAATTGCCAAAAAGGCTGGACAACTGCTGAGGAGACACCAGTGCCTTGGTGTCTCCTTCACTTCACACTTAGGACTAAATGTGGAACCCCCATTTCCTATGCCTAGGTCAATTTCTTGTGAATTTCCTAGGCCTCAATTCCATGAATGGACTGTATCCATTCATTGATACATTCATTCACCTCGCCCCCAGCGGAAGGGACTGTATTATTTTGTTTCCTGGCCAAGGAACCCATACACCTATATATACCCTGAGACTAAAGGCTTAAAGGAGGAGATGGGGAGAGAAACGGAGAGAGCTTCTCTCTTCCCACTAGAATTCTCTCCCTCTACCAGGAGCTTTAGTGCTTTCTGTATTCTTTTCTGTAAATAAATTCTGTCTTACCACTGGGGGCGGGGGGGAATAATGTAATGAAGAATAATAAAATACATATATAAATTTAAAAAAAAGAAATAAAGGGAAATGGTGACCTGTGATCAATGAAGGGAGAACAAAAGAGGCCTGACTACAATTTTGCCATGTTGGGGGAAGTATGCAAACAGTCTGGCTTATTGAAATCACCTGGATCATGGGTGGAGCATTGGTTGGAAGGGAGCAAGAGTCAAAGTAGATGTGAGGTGCAGTTCTGGTGGACCAAGGGAATGTGGGGGCTGCTCATAGAATGTGGAGACAGTGGAAGTGGGAACAAAGAGATCCAGGTGAAATTTGGGGGGAGTAGACTGCCCAGAATTTGGTAATAAATTGTATTTGACTGGTGCTGGGAAGGGAACAATTGCAAATATCTTTGGTAGAAATAAGCATTTTATTGAAGACTCTGTGAAGCAGTTACAAAACAGGTAAAATATATTCAGTCATTGAGGAAAGCTCAATTAACTATCCTAATCAGAAATGCACAGGCCAGGGTCTCTGACTACAATTCCATCAATAAAAGTAAAAAAAAAAATGACTACATGAACTGTAATATTGAATGCATTTTTAGTTTTAAATATTAAAAGAAAAAAGTCATAATAAAGCAAGACCTTTACTATTCTATATAATAGCTTTCAAGTCAATAAAGAAATCAACACTAAAATTATAGATTATTAGACATTCAGAATTCTATGTATCAGTTCTAATAAAACATACCCTAAAATTTCTGTTCAGAGACAATATCAAACATAAATGATTTCACCAAAGACAAGGAAAATAAATTATTTCTCAAATTCAAATTACAAAAAAAAGGACAAAAACACTAAAGAAAGCAAGAAAGAGGAACTAATAAGAGTGTAAGTAAAAATAAAAATATAAATACCACCCTCAAAAAAAAACAGACAAAGCAATTGGATAAATAAATGAAATGATTGGGTCTTTGTAAAGAAAGTCCCAGAAAACAGACAACGATCTTTAATGTCAAACCAAATTCAATAGAGATAAAAGCAAAACATTCAAAATTACAGTAGGAAATGATAGGTCTCCCACACTGGTGGAACCTATTACTTGAAGGCAGACATTCCGTAGAGGATAACCTTTGGATCATGACGAATCCTATTTTATTTGTTCTCATTAAGAATTTCTATCATAAGACAACGCCTGTGGCTCAAGGAGTAGGGTGCTGGCTCCATATACTGGAGGGGGTGGGTTTAAACCTGGCCCTGGCTAAAAACTGCAACAACAACAATAACAAAAATAATTTATATCATTGATTTAAGGCAAAGAAGCCTGAGTTAGACTTGCCGCAATGCCTTAGATAATATTAATACTTCTGGGAGTGTAAAAGGAATCCAACATAGTGGTTATTCTCCCACTTCTTATCTCTTGGGGTGAAGACGGAGGTGGAAGAATAAGATGTGTCATAACATGTTTTGTACACATTCCCCCATAATTCATACATTAAAACCCTAACTCCAATAGAATAGTAATGAGGAAATAGGGCCCCTATGATGAGATCTATGACTTTATAAGAGGACCAGAATATGATTTCTTAAGAGGCCTTTACCCCTTACCAAAACCCAACCAGGCTGCACCCTAATCTCAGTCTTCCATCCTCTATACCTATGAAAATAAATTTCTGTTGTTTCTAGGCTACCCAGTCTACAGTATTTTGTTACAGGAGCCCAAACTAAGATGAGCTTCATCTCCCTTTCCATCATCAGGATAAAAGATCACGTAAACTTAATCCTTGCTGATTGCTTACTGTGTGCAGGCACATCAAGGGCTCTTCAACTATCATCTCAGTCAGTCCTCACAGTGACACTACAATGTAGAGCCTATTATCTATTTTCCCTGTTTTACACATGAGGAAGCTAACATTTTTGTCTGAGAAAGTATAAAAGAAATCTTGAGTAAACACTGAAGCAACCTGGGTTTTTGAATAAGATCACTGTAAGTCACCACATCATGGTGTCAATTCTCCCTCATATTAATGCACAGATTTAATAAAATTTTAATTCCAATCCTCACAGATTCTTTTATCATAGTAAATTTACATTTTATCTGGAAAAGTCATGAGTAAATACAGCCAATATTATTTTTAAAAATAAGGAAAACTAAAGGTGTTTTTCTCTAACAAATAATAAACCAAGTATGAAAACTACTGAAGAGCTAACCCATAAAATAATAGTCTAGGCTAAATAAGGTGTTAGTATAAAATAGAGGAGTTATTTCAAATCAGTGGAGAAATAATAAATTGTTTTAAAAATGGTACTGTGCCCTTAGATTTATGTTGGGGAAGACAAAGGTGCAAGGCTAACTGGCTGACCATATAATAACAACACATTCAATCACCTATCTTTGGACTGAGTTACATTTCAAGTGGAGCATTTTCTGTAACACTTACCAGCAAAATAAAATTATTCCAGATGTAACTATCCTTCTTATTTTTCCTTTCTGAGTTGAAGGAACAGGAAAAAAAAAAAGTAGAAATCTCAAGGTTTTACATTACATTTTTACCTTACTCTCTTCTCGTTTCCTAATGAATATTGGAAGTTTATGAAAGATCTTCTGACTGTTCTGCACCTCTGGAAATAATGCCAAGAATGAAAATGAATCCACGGAGAACAGCAGAAGACAGAATTGTTAGGAATAAACTCAAGAGAAGGCATAGCTCACCATCAGGGAGGAGCGGACTGGAAAAGAAATCTTCAGGTGCCAGAGGAATTAGAATGGGGGGGGGCTATTATGTGCAAAGGAGAAATAAATGAGAAGGGTATTCAGGAGAAAGGGGCAGGAGGGAAGGAACGAATGAGAGCAGAGAAGCTGAGGGTGCATCTCAGAGGCTGGAACAGAATGACAAGAGCGGGTAAGGGGTGGAGGAAAAGCTTGCCAGGCAGTCAGAGGAGTTTTACGGTAGGATCCAGTGACAGTTGGGGAGCCATGAGTGACCCAGAAAGCCAGCATCATTGACGAGAGAGGTCCCTGGTAGGATAGAGAGCAAGAGAAAGAAAGTAAAATCCAGGGACTGACATGAGGCTAAGGCTGTAATCCAGGTGTGACGTGACAGGGATAATTAAAAAGCCTGACCACAGTGACAAAATGTGGCAGGCACTTGAAAGTAGACATCACCAGGACAGGGCAGCATTATGTCACAGTTACCTTAAACACCAATAGTAACATCAAGTGCAGGATCTGGGTTGGTGTCCAGTAGATATATAGTCTCCTTCCATCAGAGTGTCTCAATCCAGTTTGTCCCCAAAGGGAGAGAAAAAGCACTGGACACAGAGCTCTTCCCTCACCCTTTGATTCAGTCTTAGCCAGGGGTCGTGAGCCAATCTCTACCTCCAGTCACTTGAACAAATGTTACCCAATAAAGTTGAAAGTACTAGACTCTCTTTTTCCACTATAATGGGAAGTATCTTGGAAAGACAGAAGTAATCAGGCCTGAATCCTTATGTTGGTTCTAATACTGAACACCATGGGTGGCTTTGAGCATGTGCCTTCTCCTGACTCAATTTCTTTACTAGCCAGAAGTACCGTTTCATGATTTTAGAGTTACTGTGAAATTCATACACACATAGCCTGCCAAAGTAGTGTCACATACTGCACATATAAGAAAATAAATCAAAAGCTGTATTATTGAAGATTGAGTTAATCTTCTCCAAACAATGTTTTCCTTCTCCCAAAAACCCATTTACGACAAGAGCCCGTATAACTGCCACATACAAACAATTGGTTTCTGTTACCTCAGTGTAGTAGAATTAAGGTCATATCCTTTTATTAAGTAAACTCCTCTCTCCAAGAGCAGCACTGCCAAGTATAACCACTTTCCAGGACAGTTTGATGAAATAGTTTGCTGTAATTAGTTTTCCCAGAGGAAAAATGAATTTAAAAAAAAAAAAATCTCATCAGGTGTTAGGGCTCTGCAGCTTCTCCAGCTGATTGAAATTCCATTATTTATTTTGTACATCTGGATGGTAAATGGAAGCATCTCCAGTGTCGGTTTCTCCAAGCTGTCTTCAAACAGGTTTAATAAGGGGATTAGGAGTTTAAATAGGTTTCCAACTGTTAAAAGTAGTTTTCTCATTTTTCATGTTGACATTCTCAAAACCAATTTGTCTTCTTGATCTTCTGTCTTTCTGCTCCCTCTAGAATGGAACTCTGTCTCCAATAGGATGAGGAAAAGACTGTACTCTGTGTTCCCCTGTGAAGAGGCTCCGTGATCCCCGATAAGTTAACTCATTGAGTGCTTAATTTAGTAACTACTACAGAACTGGGATCACCACTAAGGAAAATTCGAAACTCCCATTTTGTTGGAGAAAGAAGAGAGTTTGTTGTGAAAAATACTGAGCTTCATTATAAGAAACAAAGTAAGAGAAATCAAGGTATTTTATATGATCTGTGTAGCATAAGAGCAATAAGAATGTAGCAGCAATTCAGGGGCATCAAAGAGACGTCAAGACACAGGAAAGTGGTTCTCAACACTAGCTACCCATTTTGGATCACGTGGGGAGCTCATAAAACTCCCAATACCCATGTCATACCCCAAACCACATAAATCAGAATCTCTCACAGTGGTACTTGGCCATAAATATATGTTTTTAAAACTCTCAAGGTGATTCCAATGTGTAAGAAAAATTAAAACCATTAGTGTAGAACAAAGACAAAAAGTTCCTAGAGGTCTGGGCCCTGACCATTAAGTGAAACATGGGTGTGTTGAAGGGAACAGGGTGAGGAGTAAGGCCGATACTTAGTACTGAATGCATTTTTTTATTCTGATGGTGAAAAAATATCCTCTAACGAGTAAGAGGTACAGATAGTTTCATTGGTTGTAAGTCCTGCAGAAAATACAAGGATCTGCATAGTCATGGGTTAAAGTTCATGCAGATTTCTAATGTGTGAAGTGATCACACAAGTGATCACCTAGTTGTAGAATTTTAGCTGATTGGGGGCTCATTACACATGTTATAAAGTGAAAACAGAAGCGAAGTAGGATCCTCATGTTCGTCCAACATGTGTGGGAGAGGAAGGATGTGTAAGGGATAATAAAGGCTGAAGAGAGGAAGGTCCTGGGCCCAGGTGTCCCCAAGTTTGCTGCACACTGCATGGTAAGATGATGACGAGCAGACTGTAGCCAATAAAAGAAGATGCTCATTACGAGGCCGAGTATGTGTCATAACAATTCATCTGCCCATCAACGATCCTCGCCTCTTTGCTATCTAAAATCTTACCACTAGAATGTCCTTCTACTTAAAAAAAAAAAAAAGCACACATTATTATAACTGGGAAATAATTTGTCAATATCTGGTTAAACTAATGGCACAAATCCTATGATAGCAGTTCCACTTATCAATAATCACAGTAGTTATGTTCTAGATATATAATCTTTATCATCTCCGTTACAGTGAAGAAACAGGGGGAAACGTTTGCTATTTGTGAGTAGTTAAATAATATAGAATATTTGCACACAGAATAATACATAGCATTTATAGTGAATACACATGTATATATGCATATATACTCAAGCATACACATATACATAGAGCAAGAGCCTCAAAGAAAAACAAAAAACAATAAAGATAAATTTCAAAAGTGAAAATTCAAATAGTATTTTGTTGTGGCATAAAAGTGCTCTAAAAGTTAGCCTGTTAAAGTACAGTTTATGTAAGAATGAAATAAAATTGCTTTAAAAGTGTTTAATGAAAAGTCAATTTACAAACTAATGTAGTGCCTATCTTATTTATAGGGTGAAAACAGATTAATTAAATAATGCTAGATTGTACATACTATAATAGATGTTGGAGCAAAGAACTGTGGAGGAAAGAAGAGGGATGGTACAACTCGGCTTATTTGGGGAAGGAAAACAGAAGAAATGTTGCAAAGAAGGTGACATTTGAGGTGAGGAACCAAAAGAGTTTGTCAAGCAAAGATTGGAAAGGGTAGGTTGAATGGTAAGCATGGCACAAGCAAACGTTCAGAATTCTGAAATTGAAAAAGGTACACTATGCTTAAAGAATAAAGAGAAGTTCAAATTTCAAGGACATAAAAAATGAACTGAAAAAAGAGGAAAAGCTAAACATGAGGCTTGAGTGTAGCTCCATATCTGCTGAAGAACCTCTGTGGTCTTGCCTCTAAAGCCAACTGGGAACATTCTCAGGTTTTCTGGGAATATTTTTAGGTTTTTAAATAAATGAGTTGCATCATCTGACTGTGTTCTGGAAAGGTAACCAGCTGAAGAATTACAGAAGGATTGGAAATAGGAATGACTGGAGATGGAATAGTAGGTAGATCCCTGGGTTGTCTGTAACTTTTCTAGAGCGGATAGTTCTTCAGAGGAGGTCTAGGAAACATTAAGGATCATCTAAATTGACAATGAATGTCATTCTTCTCAATGCATTCCTATATATCAAATCTATGCTATCGTCAAATTGGTTTAATGCTACAATGTATTACAGCAGGAACAGGCTATATGAGATGACTCTTGAGCAGCTTCTCAGCCCAAGTGTCACCTCCTGAGCCAGTCTTCATTCTTCTCTTTCCTGTTCATGCTGTGTAGAGTCTGTATCATCTGGGATCCCTTTCATCCTTGCTTTCAGTTGACTTTTGTCTACAAGAGGTCCAGTCAGGAGATCTAGAAGAGAAATTGGGTATTTATTTTCCTGACTCCCTCTAAACAAGTTGCGGTTTGGCAGCAGCTGTGTTTCTCTCCCTAATTTTGTCACTCCCATCGAGTGGACCCTCTTCTGTGGCTATAGCTTTCACTACAAATTCCAAGAACAGATCCTTTCCCACTGCACTAAAAATGTACCCAGGACTTGTTGTAATCAGGTCTGATAAAGATATGCAGATGGAGAAATGATTGCCATGAAGGAAGAAATTTATACTCACAGATCCCTAAAGATAGGAGGCCTGGCATGCCATGCAAAGCCATACAGGGAAGGACTGGGATTTGTCAGAAATGAGGAAGAGGGTTGAGCATGGCCCAGAGCATTTAGTGGGGTTTTTTGCAGGAAGGGAGGGGCAAGGCAGCATGGGGGGCATGCTGAGTAAGTTTAGGATTGTATAATTAGAAGAGTTTTGGTAGGCTATGCTATAAGAATGGTCCCAGTTGTCCAGCATGTGGGCCTAGGATGATTTAGAGCAGAAGGAATATTGACTTGGTATGTGAGAGTCTAATAAAGGAGATGCTTGTGCTGTGGGCTCTAGACTGGGTGCTCTTTGTATAAAAAGCACACTCATGGGGAGTCCTTTGCTATCTCTAGGAATTAGCTAGCCTTGGGAGGGGAATTATCTTCTGAATCAAGATCTCAAATGTCAGAGCATCAAAAATATAGAAAATAAGGCAATATGGTCATTACACCTGTGCCCCTTAACATCTATGGGTGATACCAATTTCCCATTAATTCCCAGGTACATTTCTTAGTTCATTTGTGCTGCAATAACAGAATACTACAAACTGGGTAATTTATAAAAAATAGAAATGATTTTCTTAAAGTTCTGGATACTGGGAAGTACAAATAGTCCAGTTTCCACTTTTGAGATGGTGCTTTACACACTACCTCCTCTAGAGTGAAGGAAGATGTAAATAATTTTTTTATTTCCATATTTAGGGGAAAGGGGGAGCCCCTCAGGTCTCCAGTCTTCACAAAGAAGGTGGCAGAAGGACAAATAAAGGGTAAATTTCCCAAGTCTCTCAAAATGTCCCACTTTCCAACACTATTGCATTAGGGATTAAGTTTTTACTTTTTTGTGTGTGTGTGCAGTTTTTGTCCAGGGCTGGGTTTGAACCCGCCACCTCTAGTATATGGGGTCAGGTTGGTGTCCTACTCCTTTGAGCCACAGGCACCACCCAGTTTTTGACATTTTTTGAAGGGATGAAAATATTCAAACCATAACACGCCATCTCTGGCCCCTCAAAAATGTTTCCTTCTCAACTTCAAAATATATTTATATCATTCCAATAGCCCAAGGTCTTAATTTGTTCCAGCACTGGCTCAAAGGCCTGAAGTCCAAAGTCTCATCTAATTCAGACGAGGGTGATAAAGAAGACATAAATTTGCCTCCAGATGAAAGTCTGTGAAATCAAATAAGTTATATGTTTCCAAAATTCAGTGGTAAGATAGGCACAGGATAGATAATTCCATTCCATAAGAGACAAAGAAAGAAGTAGCAAGGCCCAAATAAGTCTAAAACTCAACAGGAAGTAAAACATTAAATTTTAAAGCTGGAGAAGAATCTTCTTTGACCCCATGTCCTATCTCCTGGACACACTGGCACAGGTGTTGGACCTCCAAGGACACTCCCACCACCATGACTTTGCTATGCATAGCCCACATTTCAAGTCACACGCATTGATGTCACATGCCTGTATCTCTCCCAGACTGGTGCTGCACACTGGTGGCTCTACATTTACAGGGTCTCAGGAGTAGCACTGCCTCCACAGCTTCATTGAGCTAGTGGGGACTCTCTGTGATGGCCCAACCCCTATGGCAATTCTTTGCCTGGGCCCAAGGTGATCCAAGAAATCCTTTGACATCTAGGTAGAGGCAGTCTGCTACCACACCAAATGTGGGGTCTGCTCACCCAGTGTGCAAAAAAGCCCAAACACTGACTCCAGGATTTGAAGCAAGAGAAAATGAGGCATCTATTTCAGGGTGCTAATCAAAGAGAATGGGCAGCTAATACTTAAGACCCAAACTCCTGATGGTTTACGAGCAAGGATTTTCAAAAGCAGAGTATGAGAGGGCCTCCAAAGTGAGTTAAGGGCTGGGAATTCCTTACGTATCTTCTGCTTTCAGTCTGTCTGAATGGCTACATGAGATTTTCAATAGGCATTTTCCATTATGTGAGGTCCTGCTTTCTGAAAAACAACTCAAAGACATATGTCAAGATATTATCTTAGTTTCTATAGGGAAAAAAATATCTCCTGACTCTGACTTACTTCTGTGGTTAATTGTTTAACTGTTATTATATTCTTGCTTAGCTGGTTATTCATTTGCTTCCCTAATAGCTGGTTGTAGGGATAGCTAAGTGCCTGGAATTTTCCTTGAAGGGACTTAAATTTTTTATTTCCATATTTTGGGGGACAGGAGGAGCCCAGCAGGTCCCCAAAAGGGTTCCTTGTTCCATCTCACCTCCATAGCTCTTGTACTCTGTGAGCCTTCAGCAGTGGTACCATGTGCTAACTATGCACCCTCCAGGGCAGTGACTTGAGCTGTACCTGGGCCTTTTTGAGCCACAGCTGGGGTGGCCAAAGAGTGAATGCAGCTGTGGGATACAGGGAGAAGAAATACAAGGTGGCTCTGGACAGAAAGCCCCACATCCCACAAACAACCAAGGCCACTTCCCAAAAACCATTATGACCCAAAGACTCTAGCAGTCTGGGCCTGTGATGAGAGGGGAGACCTTGATGATCTCTGAAATGTCTTTGGAGTCATTTCCCCCACTGTCTTGATGACTAGAGCCTACTTCCTTCTAGTGATACTAATATCAAATGGTCACTCTGCCACTACTGTCATTTTCTCTCCTAAACATACTTTTTTTATTCTTTACATGGCCAGGCTGAGAATTTTACAAATCTTTATGCTTTTTTCCCCTTTTATTCATAATTTCATCTTTACATGGTTTCTCTCTTCTCACATTTTGCTATAAGTGACTAAGAGTAGCCATGCAGCACTCTAAACTATTAAATGTTTACAGATTTCTTCTGCCAAGTATCCTAGCTCAGTGGTCTTTTTTTTTATTTGTTTTGTTTTGTTTTGTTTCGTTTTGAGACAGAGCCTTACTTGTCACCCTCCATAGAGGGCCATGGCATCACAGCTTACAGCAACCTCAAACTCTTGGACTCAAGCGATTCTCATGTCTTAGCCTCCTGAGTAGCTGGGACTACAGGTGCCTGCCACAACACTCAGCTATTTCTAGAGATGGGGTCTCGCTCTTGCTTAGGATGGCCTCAAACCAATAAGCTCAGGCAATCCATCCATCTCAGCCTCTCAGAGTGCTAGGATTACAAGCAGGAGCCACTGCACCCAGCCTAGCTCACAGCTCTTAAATTCTGCTTTGCACAAAGTCCTGAGATATGAACATAATGCAGTAAAGTCCTATACTACTTTGTAACAAGAATGGCCCTTCCCTAAGATTCCAATGCCTTAGACCTGACTCCACATGAGGACTCATCAGAATAGTCTTCACTATCCGTATTCTACCAATATTCTATCCATAACCGTTTAAGAAGAATGAGGCTATCGCTTTCCTCTTCTGAACCCTCTGGGTAAAATAAATGCCCTTAAGGCTCTTTTCATGGTAATATAATCTTTATCCAGCATTCACTTCAAAACCATTCCAGCCTCCATTACCTGGTTCCAAAGCCAATTTCACATTTTTAGGTATTTGTTAGAGCAACACTTTACTTCTCTGGTACCAATTTTTATGTTAGTCTACCTGTGCTTCAGTAACACAATACCACAGACTGAGTAATTAATAAAGAATAGAATTTTAGTTCTCATAGTTCTGGATGCTGGGAAGTCCCAGACCAAGGTGCTAGCAGGTTTGTTGAGGGTCCAGTCTCTGCTCCCAAGGTGGTACCTTGACCCCTGCATTCTTTGGAAGGGAGGAATGATAACTTCTCACTTGGAAGAAGGCAAAATGACAAAAAAGAAAAAAGAAAGGAAAACACTCTCTGCTAAGCCCTTTGATAAATAACAGCACTAATCCATCCATAAGGGCCAAGCCTTCATAACCCAAATACAAAATGTCCCCACCTCCAATCACTGTTGTATTGGGTATTAAGTTTCAATATAAATTTTTGAGGGAAAAAAAGATTCAAAACATATCACCATCTTCCCATTTATTATGGTTTCCTAAGTCTGGGCACTCTCCTTTAAAGAATCTCTTCTTTAAATTCTTTGATAAGACTTTAGATTGAGCCATCTGTCTCCCACCAGGCCCCTGACTACTGCCACTGCTAACCTCCATTTCCCTTTGGCCATGTAGATCCTGCTATGTCACATATATTTTTTCTCAGATAATAAAATTCTTCTCTTCATTACTTAACCGATTATTGACATGATACAGCAACCTTTTCAATGAAGATGCTAATTCTACTCTGTTTATTAAAGTTAGTTATGAAAATGCAGTCATCCATAACATTTCCTGGCATTTTTAGCATAGCATTTTGATCTTATTTCTAAACACCCAAAGGGTCAACTACATAATAAAAAACTGATGTTCTATAATTAAGGATTTGAAGCTCCCTCCCCCCATGGAAAATTCTGTTAAATTTCTTATTTCTTATTGACAGTTCATTGCTTAGCCTCCAGACAGGAAGGAATCAGTTGCATTCTCTTCACACTGGGAGGCTGGGAGCCTCCAGGTACAGGAGAGGTGAAACAGCTCCCCTGGCCATGACTTACCTCAGCCCAAACTAAATTTCATCCTCTCTAGGCTGTTTTGGGTCCTCAAACTGTCTAACTTTGGTTTCAGTTTTGGAATGAGCTAGTCCTTCTGCTTTAAATGAACTTTGCCCCAATCCCCAGTCCCTCACTCAGTAACTCCTACTTATTTAGGCTTTAGTTCTCAACCAAAAGAATAGAAGATGAATGCAAAGTGAATGGGTAAAGGAGCATTAATAATAGTATCTCCTTTCAAAGGCAGTCTCTTTTTGCCTGCTGCAGTACTGTATTTATTTCAGGATAAAATACTTGTGTTTGCGGGTCTCTCTTTATACTAAAAATTCTTAAGGTATATTCATTAGACATAGATTATTTAAGTAAAAATCATTGCTTAATTATAATATACTTCATTTCTGTGAGCCTATTCTCTCTTTTAGATCCTGAGATAGTATGTGACTTTTTCTGCTCTCTAAAAATGTTGTGATGAAGGTCAAATGATATGACATATGCATTATCATTTTGTAAATGTAGTAGGTTTCAATAATTGGGGTTTCTTTTAATCTTTTTTAAATCTGGACAGTACTCTGCCATGTATCTCCAAAACCCAGCTTGCCATTCCTAGGCAAGGAAATGACCTTCTGAAACAGGCACCCTCAGAATGTAATAGGGCTTCTGTCTTCATGTTTTCATTTATTGATTTATTTACTAAGCACCTACTGCAGCAGTTCTTGACCTGTGTGTAGCAACCCCTTTGGACTGTATTAAAGGTTCCTGGCATTAGGAAGGTTGAGAACCACTGACCTACAGTGTCTGTGAGACATGCTGAGATTATTAGATTCTAAAAGGCCCATTGTTGAGGGCCCTCAGTCTAGGAGAGACATGGGTGAGCGCTCTGTACTCCCCCAGCAGACAGAGGGCAGAGAGGTACCTGTGTTGACACACTCCACTAGGATGGATATGAAGAGACCTTTTAATGATGGAAATATTTGTGGCATTTGGGGCAATGTTGAGGACAATTTTAGGGGATGTTGAGGACCCTGGACCAGCAAGAGTTACTCCTCTAGCTTTAAAGGATCAAAAGGAGGAAATAGTGTGACTAGAGCCCATCTGGAAGCTGGAGCCGTATAAAAAGGCGAGTTGACAAAAGCTGTAGTTGTGGAGAAAGGTGACCAAGTCAAAACATGAGTGTAGCAGGAAGGGGACCAAGTGAATGAATTCTTCCTTTTTTTCCTCTCCCCCTCCACCCTCAGATCTGTCCAGGGCTCCTGTTGACCAGCCCTAGGAGCATCCAAAGAGCAGGGAATGGGGTGATGCCATCCATCTATGTCAGCATCTCAGGGAATGGGGAAAGGGTGCAGAGTGCAGAGAATAATGTGGGGGGGTAGATGGGAAATAACCAGCCCTGAACTCCAGGAAGAAACTTCTCAGCTCTACCTAGAGTAGTCAAAAAGCCTTGGGGGAAAAGAGACTGAATTAGCTTCTTAGGACTTCTGTAAACAAATTTTACCACTAGCTGTGTGGCTTAACACAACAGAAATGTATTCTTTCAGTTTAAGAGCTGAAATCAAGCTGCCAGCAGGGCCATTGCATCTCACGAAGGCTCTTAGGGAAGAATCCTTCTTTGTCTCTTCCTAGCTTCTGGTGGTTGCTGGAAATTCTAGGCATCCCTCGGCTTGCAGAGGCATCACTCCTGTCTCTGTTTCCATCATTATATAGCGATTGTCCCTGTGTGTGCATTTCTGTATCTTCACATGAGCTTCTTATGCAGACAGCAGTCATTGGATTTAAGGGCCATCCCAATCCAGTATGATCTCATCTTCCCTCTAATTACAGCCATAAAGACTTATTCTAACTTAGGTCACATTCTGAGGTTCCATTTGAAAAAAACTGGGGACAGATGTGGGGGATGGAAGGGGCAAAATATTAAACCCAGCACAGAGACCCTTTGAACTAAGTCCTGAAAGCTCATAGACACCCAGTAGACATACTGGGTTGGGAGATGTGGCCTTCTTGACCACAACAGGTGTCCCACTGTAAAGGCTGCTCTATACACTGTGACTTTCATGCCCGGTCCAATGATACCAAACAGATAGCTAATGAGGTAGCTAATGAGACAGGAAGACAGTGGCTGGTTCAGGAGCTGCTAGGTGGTTGGAGTTGTCAGGGGGGAAGATAGAAAAAAAACCTTATGCCTGTGGAAAAGTGAGTTCAGGGTATTCTGAGCATTCAGTGTAAAGGACCCCAAATAGAAAAGATGTCACGAAAGTCACTTTTCCAAAGATGGAAGGAGACAGCATTCCTATGGGTCAAATAAAGAGTGGAGGATGCCAGCTTGAAGAGAGTTTGCAAAGATTGCTTTTTCCCTAACAGAGTTAAATCTAACCAGGAAAATAATCATCCATCTGCAGGATATTAAGAAATACTGTGCCAGAGTCTGCTGCAGGGGGGAGACTGTTCTCAGAGGTGCTCCAGAGTATCATTTTTCCTATGCTTAGAAAGAAATGCTCTGACTTTAAAATGTTGAACTATAAATAGACTAAGATGCAGCAACTTGGAAAAAATAAGTGTCAGTGAGCACAGTGGGATGGCTGGCACATCTCAGCACCTGGTCAAGGACAAGTTGGCCAGAACAGGGTGAAGAGATCTCACCAAGCAAGACAGATGGATCAGTAGGTTTCCCTGGATTTCTTCTTCCTTGTGACCAGTCAAATAGACTTATTCAATACATTAGAGCTCAAGCAAGATTTAATTTATTAGATTATATTTTCTAGAAAGGCTTAGGTGGGACATATGAGGTCGCATATAGTCCAGAGTCCTTAGTATATTTATTAGATTCACATGACAAATTCACTTCCCAGGATCTCATGCCCATAACAAGTATAATATAAAAAATGTCCAAACCATGTTCCCTGGAGTCGAATAGAGGGAAGTGTTCGTGTAGGTCAGAATGAGGAGTATGTTTGCATGTGAGAATGTGTGGGTTTGTTAACAAATGGGATGCAGTTGGAGATGCTCATCCCAAAAGATGGTTCTATCACCTCTGCCACTGGCAACTCTGTGGCCAGATGACTTGTTTTACTTCTTTGTACTCCTTACATTTCCCTTAGAAAATATTATACAAATACTTCCTAAGGGTAGCAGTAGTAATGAACACAAAGCATTGCTGCTAACACCAGCATCACGAGCATTGTCACACTGCTGGCTGCTCGGCACCCAAGGCTTAGCTTTCTTTGGCAGCCCTTCCTAATCTCACTAATTTCATTTTTCTATTGCTCCTTGGTAGAGACCTTTACTTCCAGTCCTCATAACTAGAGTAAATTCACATATCCACTTCCATATTTATTTGCTGCTTTATCTGTTGTCTGTCACTAGACTGTAGTCACAGCCAGTTTCACCATGCCAAAAACAGAGCCCAGGCATGCTAAGCAAGTATTTGCTGTATAAATGAATAAATGCAGGTTGCTCTGGGAGGGGGTGCTTTATTGTCAGTTTCTAGGTTAGTGATTTTAGAAACCAAACCACCAGAAACTTAACTTGAATTTCTGATGCTTTGAATGGCACTATGGTATCTTGAAAGACCTTCAGTCACAGAAATGATAATGGTCCACTAAATGATTTCCCAGTGGTAGGTCTCTTCTTTACCCCTGTGTATCCTCCCTTCTGCCACTAGAGATAGTATCCTAAATAAAAGTGTTTTGTTTTTTTTTAATTTCGGTAGATTAGGGTAGTAACATGTTTTATTACGTAACATGTCTTGGGTAAATAATTTGCTTTTATGCAGATCAAGTCAAAGTTATAAGTTTGCCCTTTCATCCAGAACCCGCAAAAGTCTCCTTGAGCCTCTCAGGTTGGAGCCTGTGTGCTCCTCTCACTGCCCTTGCCCAGATCCCACCGTACTCTGAGAGAGGAGTGTCTGGCTTTAAGTACCTGAGTACAACTCAGGAAAGCCAGAGGTAGTCCGCTCCCTTCCCTTCCCAGGTAGACCCGGAGAGTGCTACCATCAGTGCTTGTGATGCTAGTGTTAGCAGTAGTGCTTTGTGTTCAGTACTACTGCTACCCTTAAGAAGTATTTGTATAACCTTTTCTAAGGGAAATGTAAGGAGGACAAAGAAGTAAAACGAGTTGCAGAGGTGATAGAACCATCTTTTGAGATGAGCATCTCCGACTGCATCCCATTTGTTAACAAACCCTCACATTCTCATATGCAAACATACTCCTCACTCTGACCTACACAAACACTTCCCTCTATTCGACTCCAAGGAACACAGTTTGGACATTGTATATTACACTTGTAGGTATGCAAGAAGAAAGCACGGGAGAGTTCAGGGTGGCTTTAGGTCTCAAGAGGGGCAGTCCTCACAGAACCTGTTGTCTAGTGCAGTAGCTCTGCACAGACTTCAGGCAGGACTCCCGTCTGTGCAAGTAGGAGGTCTGTGGGAGCGCTGCAAGAGGTCCCGCAGGTCAGTCCTGCCTGCACCAGCAGGGTGAGCACAGCATTCCCATGCTCTAGTCTCCTATTATAACCTCGCATTCTCAGATCGTCTTATATGCATCACACTGTCACTTTTTTCTCCACACTCAGTGTCCTGTTCTGCTTCTCTGTAATTTCGCAGTGCTGCTTCAGCTCTGCAGAAAGGTGGCCCTCTGCAACTTTCTCCTCTTTCCCTGGGACCAGTGCTGTTGGGAAGCCGTCCTAGTCCACCTTTTATCCTTCCCCCGATGAAAAAGTTAGCTTTGCCTTTCTCCTTTTTAAAATTCTGCATGCCAACCACTCTTTTATTTATTTTATTTATTCATTCACTTATTCCTCGATTGTTTATTAGAAATATAAAAAATACAGACAAGGTGGCAGTGCCTATGGCTCAAAGGAGTAGGGCACTGGCCCCATATGCCAGATGTGGTGGGTTCAAACCCAGCCCCAGGCAAAAAGTGCAAAAAAAATATATAGAAAAGGATGGGATGAGGGAGAAGGCAAAGAAAAAAAAAGAGAAGTACCTGATTATACTTTCTTAAGAATATTCAAGGTATATGGATGCTGATTCTCAGACTAACCAGCTTAGTGTCACTGAGATTGGACTTTAGGAAAGAAGCATGAAATGACACCTGAATGAATAGCCATATAAGGTTATGTTTCCTAGCAGATCAGCCAATAGGGCTGTAGCTTGACTCCATGGTCAATCGGAGGGCAGAAGGTACTTATCATGAAAGATCACCACTTTTAGAATTTTCAAAATTCTTGATATGAAGGAATTCAGCTTTCTGGCTGTCAGCTGAGAGAACAGACTTTATGTTTTACAATGGATAAATAGATGAATTAATGAATAAAAGGCTGATCCTATTTAAAACAGATGCAGAGAATGAAGGGCTAATTAGAAGTGATCAGAGAGGTTGGATATAAACATGGAAATTAAAAAGACAAGAAGAAATAAGGAAGGAGATAAAGTAACATGTTAAGCCAGAAGTCCTTATTATTAGGTAATTCACTTACTAATACAGCAAGTAACCTTGGATACTCCAAGAAACTTGGCTTTCTCCTCTGAGCACAGGAGGTAATCCCATGTTACCTGCACACATTCTCCTGGTGGTTGGAGGAAAGGATGAGATAATGCATGTGTAAAAGTCCTTGAAAAGCAGTAAGTCATTTTACCTTTATGACATATCTTTTATAAGATTATTTTACCAGCTTGTTGAAATATCATTCAAATATAATACAAATAACCTATTTAAAATGTACGATTAAATCATTTTTAATATATTCAAAGAATTATGCAGCCATCAGCAGGATCAAATTTAGAAGAGTTTCATCATTCACAAAAGCAATTCCATGACCCTTAGCGGTCATTCCCCAACTCTGCTCCCACACTCATACATCATCCCATCCCCAAACCTGGGCAAGCACTAGTCTATTTTCTGTTTCCAGAGACTTGCTTATTCTTAACATTTTGTATAGATGGATTTATACAATATTAATCTTTGTGACTGGCTCTGTTTGCATAATTTTCAAGATTCATCCACATTTTATTGTGCATCAGGACTTCCTTCCTTTTGATTATTTAATAATATTTAATTATATGGATACAGTATTTTGGGGGGTATGTTCATTAATTTATTATTTTTATTTTTTCCTTTTATTAAGTCATATATACATAGATCATGAATACATTTATGCTTTTGTGGGGTACAATGTGTTTTTTTTAATGCAATTTGAAATTGTTACATCAAACTAATTAATATAGCTTTCCCTTCATTTACTTAATTATTGTGTTAAGACATTTATGTTCTATACTTGGTAGATTTGACTTATACCCTTACAATATGCTCCATAGTTGTGGTCCCACCATATACCCTCCCTCTATCATATCTCCCCCCCTCCTCCCATCCCTCTCTACTTTTCTCCTTCATCCTAGGCTATAGTTGTGATCTTTCATAAGAAAATGTGAGTCATTATAAACTGGTTTCATAAAAGTATTGAGTACATTGGATCCTTTTTCTTCCATTCTTAAGATACTTTGCTAAGAAGAATATTTTGCAGCTCCATCCATGTAAACATAAAAGAGGTAAAGTCTCCATCTTTTTAAGGCTGCATAGTATTCCATAGTATACATATACCACAATTTGTTAATCCATTCATGGGTCAATGGGCACTTGGGCTTCTTCCATGACTTAGCAATTATGAATTGGGATGCAATAAAAATTCTGGTACAAATATCTTTGTTATAATGTGATTTTTGGTCTTCTGAATATATACCTAATAGAGGAATTATAGGATCAAATGGCAGGTCTATTTTTAGATCTCTAAGTAT
>CAUYON010051674.1:0-10139 GCA_963573935.1 Arctocebus calabarensis
GGTTCATGCTGTTTTATAATGTAAAAGTGTGAGATGAAGCAGTAACGGAGAAGCTGTAGTGTTATCCAGATGATCTAGCCAAGATAATTGGCAAAGGTGACTACACTAGACAACAGATTTTCCATGTTAAAAAAAAAATAGCTTTTTACTAGAAGAAGATGCCTTCAAGGACTTTTGGAGCTAGAGAGGAGAGGTCAATGCCTGGCTTCAACATTTCAGGGTACAGTCTGACTCTCTGCTTAGGGGCTAATGCAGCTGGGGACTTTAAGTTGAAGCCAGTCTTCATTTATCATTCTGTACATCTTGGGGCTCTTAAGAGTTATGTAAAATCTACTCTGCCTGTGCTCTATAAATGGAACAACAAAGCCTGGATAATAGCACATCTGTTTTACAAGATGGTTTACTGAATTTTTTAAGCCTACTGTTGAGACCTGCTGCTCAGGGAAAAAGGTTCCTTTCAAAATATTACTGCTCGTTGACAAAGTATCTAGTCACCCAAGAGCTCTGAAGGAGACGTACAAGGTGCCGGGGTCATGCTCCGGGGGCAGGGTCCACTAAGACCTGTAGAACTGGCTGCCACTTACTGAAGAAGCATAAAGTTAGAAATGAGGGCAAAGAAACAGACATGAGACACAGAATAAAATTAAAGGTGGGAACTCAGGGATCCATTGCCCATTTGTGGGATTCTGGCAATGGCACTGAGCGTTTGCTCCACTCTGCTTTTATTGAAGTCTATTTGCCCTGAGGGTACGATGAGGGAGGGAACAAAGAGGACAGCAGTTTCTTTGAGTGAGCGTATCAGCTCCTATTGTTATTATTATTAATTTTAAGGGTTTGAGTAGCCTTGAGGATTTTGAAATCTGAGCCTTGTATTGGGAGAGCCTCCTGCTTGAGATCACACACACAGATTTCTAGAGAGGTGTTAAACTCCACTAGTTCCCTGTGGAATAAAATGCCACTGGCATTAATCTCCTCTGAGGAACTGGTGGGAGGGAGGAATTTTCCCTTCCTCACAATAATGGATATAAGTTCTTTTGCTCATATCTCAGGGGTAGAGCTACTCCTTTGATCTCTGCCCCAGGCAAATGCAAATCTCCATAATAGGTATCTGCTTTGCCTATTTACTAGGCGGAAATGACCCAGTTAACGTATCTTTCTAGGTCTTTGCCATAGCCTCTTCTATGGCCGTTTTTCCTCAGAGTGCTCCAGACCTGGCAGGAGTGTTTGTAAGCTGTGTCCACAACAGGCTAGAATTTCAGAAAGGCAGGAAGCATGCTAGCAAAGGCTAGCTTAACTGTAAACTAGCTGACTTTTCTTTGTTCCAACTCACTCAGCTAACTTTTTAATTTTCCTCTTTTTCTAGGGGTGGTTTCTCTTGATAATAATGGGGTCTTCAGTCCCCATTTTCCCAGCACAAGGAGATAAATGTTGTTTTAATGCCTGCTGGCATAACATTCATTCTGCCACCCATAGATCAAGGAATAATTTTGACTTTCAAGTCTTATTATTTAAGACTAGGCATTGCAGATTACTTTGGGAGGCTGAGGTGGAAGAATCACTTGAGGCCAGGAGTTTAAGACCAACCTGAGCAGCATAATGAGACCCTGTATCTACAAAATACATATAAAAAAAATAGCCAGGCATGGTACCTGTAATCCCAGCTACTCAGGAGGCTGAGATGGGAAAATAGTTCAAGACCAGTTGGCCAACATAGAAAGCAAGAACCATCTCAAAAAAATTAAAAAATGAAAAGAAAAAGAACATTCATGAAACATGGGAGGAGATCAAAATATTGATATTAATAGTAGATGGGAAGAAAGTGATTCTAAGCCCCATGGATGACTTGGAGGGATTTAAGACTTCAGTGGAGGAAGTACTTACAGATGTGGTGGAAATAGCAAAAGAACTAGAATTAGAAGTAGAATCTGCAGATGCAACTGAATTATTTCAGTCTCATAAAAGTTGAGGAGTTGTTTCTTATGGATGAACAAAAACAGTGGTTTCTTGAGATGGAATCTACTCCTGGTGAAGATACTGTGAACGTTATTGAAATGACAACAAAGAATTTAGGATATTACATAAACCCAGTTTTGAAAGTCATGACAGAATTTGAGAGTGTTGACTCCAAATTTGAAGGGAATTCTAGGATGGGTAAACTGTTATTTAACAGTATCATGTGTTAGAGAGATCTTCTGTGAAAGAAAGAGTCAATAGAAGTGGCAAACTTTGTTGTTTTCTTTTAAGAAATGGCCACAAATGCCCCAAACTTCAGCAACCACTATCCTGATCTGTATCAGCAATCAATAGTGAGGTAAGACTCCACCAGTAAAAAGATTACAGTTCGCTGAATGCTCAGATAACCGTTGACATTATTTTTAGCAATAAGTATTTTAAGAGTAAGATACGTGCAGTTTTTTTAGACACAATGCTATTGTCTTAACAGACTACAGGATAATGGAAATATAACTTTTAAATGCACTGGGAAGCCAACAAATTTGTGTAACTTGCTTCATTATGATTTTTCCCTTTATTATGGTGGTCTGTAATATTGCTGAGATATGCCTATATTTTTAGTAAATTGGTTAGCTGAATCCAATCACAGGTTTTGGCCAGGTGCAGTAGCTCATGCATATAGTCCCAGCCTGTAGTTCTAGCTACTTGGGAGGTTGAGGCAAGAAAAGGACTGAACCCAGGAATTTGGAGTTACAGTGAGTTATGATCATACCACAGTACTCTAGCCTATCTCAAAAACCTACAAAACAAAAACAAACAACCCCTTCTAATCTAGGTATCATTTTTTTTTGGCAACTATAGGTGGTTATGTGTTCCTTCCCCAAGAGGTACAAAAGATATTAGTGTGTGTTTGTGTGTGTAGGAGGTGATGTTAATGGTACTCACTACCTAGATCTATTAATTAATTGACAGGTATGTTGCATGACCGGAGATGTGAGGGGCTATAGCTTTGCCTCAAGTGTAGATCCACACTGCAATGTTAAGAAGGGCACAAGAAGCAGGCTACAAGCTCTTTTGTGGCATGTAGCAAATTAACTTTATTTCTGACTTCCTTATATACTTTTGCAGTCATGCGCACACTTAAATCTGTGATTTACAACATTCATTATTTAACTTTAAACTTAAGTAGCAGCTATCCTGTCCCGGAAAACAGCACAATACTCTTCTACTTTTAGGTCTTAAAAAATCTGCATAAAAATAAGAAAGATAGAGCTATAGGAGAACCATTTCCTCATGTACTCAACAAGTTAACTTTAAATGGGTCTTTGACTTTGTTTCTCCACAGTGCTAAGATCTTTAGGCATTTGACAAAATGTAAAGACATTTTGTCAACCTCTGGACATTCCTCCAGGCAAACACCTAGGAGACAATGGCTGCAAAAGCTTCAAAGTATCTGTTTCCAGATGACCAGAAAACAGGCTTTGTGTTTGCCTCAGGGTTGCCCAAATCTATTGCTTTTTCTGTGAAGGCAAAAGCCAGTTTAACCCATTAGTAGCTTACTTGAATGAGACGTACATGAGACTTACATGTGGCTTACATGTGGGGATTTCTAACCCCACAGCCTTCACATAATTTTTCTACTGAGTTTATGTAACTGACATATTCTATGATTTTGCATTTTAAAAATATATCTGTTGTCTTAATATCTGATCATGAATGTCAGCTCTTCTGGGCATTTTCTGCTTAGGTTGCCTTTATTTTTTTAAAAAGGAATTTAATGTTTTAGTAGTAGAAAGTCAGCTTGCTTAATGTTCCATTGAACAAAAACAGCTTCTAATTTTCCACCATGATACTTGTCATCCAAAAGTCCACCAAAATGGCTAAATAGTAGAAAGGAGAGTTTTATTGGGTGATATCAATTTGCAAACCAGGTACAGATAGTCTCCACTGTGGACAAAAGGTGGTCTTTCCTCAAAGAGAGAAAGGGCAGGTTAGGTGTTATGCCTCACAAGGTCCATATAACATAATAGACTCATACATATTCAACATGTGTTTGGGACATACTATACACATTTCAGGGGATGAAAACATGTGCAATGGGTAAACATACATGTAACATATATCCCATTTCATTTTATTTTGAGGTTTTAGCACTGAAATAAGGTGACATCTGGCTCTTTAAGTCAAAAGGTAAACTATAGGACGACAAAAATAATTTGTGCATAGTATTTGTAAACTGGCTGAAATTGGCTTGACATTTACAATGGTTCATCAGGAAAAAGCGTTTGTAAGGCTGTCCTCTGTTCACTCAGAGTTGTAGTGGTCTAGGTTGTAAATCAGAGTTAGGAAGGGTCTGATAATTTGCCTGATAGCTCCTATCATTAGGTAGTGTGACAGAGTATGGTTTTCTTGCAGCCATAGGAATTTAAGAAGCTGCCTTAACACCTAAGCCCTGAACCCTTGGCCTATAGGTAACTTTGGTTTCTGTTAAGGGCTGACCTTCTGGGAGACAAGGCCACCAAGTTTGAGGAAATGTACTCAAGTTAAGGACAGAGTGCGAACCTGTGGTTTTCCAGTTATGGCTGGTTCCTGAACCAGATTATATTGGAGCCATGCCCCTTTGGTCACAACAGACTGCTAAGGATGCTGTTTTGCCCCTAGGCTGTTTTTAATCAAGTTATGCATTTATGACAAGATAATGCCTTCAAGCTACTGTATATAAAGCTGTGCTATAAAGCTATGATTGCTGGTTCCTAGTGAGGAAAAGCCCTCCTGATCCCACTGTTTTCCATCTTTCCTTGCACTGTCTACTCCCAGGGTCTCTAATAACCTTAGCCAGGCTGGTTCCCAGCAGGTTTCCATAATCTTAGGGTCCATCCTAGTTAACAAAGGACCATTTATTTTAGTCTCTCAGGTCACATACTCATGGAATTGTTTCATTATCCTTGAATAAAATGCCTCCCATGATACCTAGTTATAGATAGATGTATTACCTGGAATACAGCGGTACCTTGTAATTTAGACTTAGCTGGAAATTCTGTATCTTTTCTTGGTGTTTATTAATACATATATATTTTGATCTTATTTAGAAACACTTAAAATGTATAGGTTGATTCTCCATTTCACAACTTTTGCTACTTTTTCCCTATCTTTTTGTATTACCTTTTCTCCTTTATTTTCTGAAGCTTTTGAACATTTTTCTTCTTCTCCATGATTACATTTTCTAGAGGATCAATTCTGCTTCCTCCAGATAATTTAGTTCTGCTCCTACGTATTGAAATTCTTTCCATTTTTACCTCATAACTACCTTCCATTTCATGTTGTTCTTTATCCCAGATCATTTTATCTTTATTATTAGTTACTCTTGCTTCATAAATGCCATGCTTTAATACCTTTTATAGAGAAGAATAAATAGTTATTATCTAAATTAGTCTTGCTGAGGGAGGGGCAAGGTGACCAACAGGAAGCAGCTTCAGACAGAGGCTCCTGTCCAAAAGGAAAGATAACCTCCAGAAACTGCCCAATTGACCTGAAGACTGGGAGCCCAGCTGAGAGAGAAAAGTGATAACTGCAGGTCACCTCTGCTGAAGGCAAGCTGCGACTCCAAGAAACCAAGCTTCAGGCAGAAAAACTGAACTAAAGTTTTCCACCTTTCTGAACTTCCAGGACACCCTCCCCCCCTTAACTGACGCACCAGAAGCCTGACTTCTGCTGCAACTGAGGGAGGAAGACTTGAGCAGAGCCCACCCTCCCTGTCTGCCAGACCAGGCAGCCCACCAGGTAACAGACTCTGGGGCCCCATGGATCCCCCACCAGCCCCCAAGCCAGGGACTCCACCCAGAACCGCGGGGCTTCAGTCTGCCCCAGCCGAGCCCAACACCTGCAATGGCCAGGGACTCTGCCGGACCCCTGCATACCTCTGCTCCGTGACCCACAGGGCTTTGACCTCCCACCCGCAGTGACCAGGAACTCTGCTGGGAACACCACCTGGCTCTGATCCGTGCCGAGGCCCACCATCCACAGCAGCCAGGAACTCCACAGGGACCACTGTGCGGCCCCAAATGGCACCTCCACCAGCCCTTGACCCATCGCCAGCTGCAGCCAGGAACTCTGCCAGGACTCCCATGCAGCTCCAATCTGTGACCTGCCAGGCCTCAGTCCACTGCCTGGGGTGGCCAGGACTACTCCGGGACCCCCATGAGGCCCTGATTGGCACACTGCTGGGCCATGGCCCACTGCCCACCTTGACCAAGGACCCTGCCGGGATCCCTGACTGCCGGGACTCCCAAATGATCCGCCTGCCAGGACTCGGCCTCCACTTCACAGCAGCTAGGGACTTCACCAGGCCTCAGCTCACCACCTGCCTGCTAGGGCCAGGGACTCCATGAGGACCCCCATGCCAGGCCTCCGCCTGCCTCCCACACCGGTCAGGGACTCCACTGGGAATCTGCCTGGCCTCCATCTTCCTGCCCAGTACAGGAACTCTAGGAGCTGCAGAACCTGCATCCTCCTCTACCCTCTCTGCCTCTGAAATGCCCTGCCCATCTGGCCAGGGACTCAGGAGGTGGCATGACCCTTCAGAAGGTGGGTGGCCTACCCTCCAGAGCGTTCCTCCCAGCCAGAGACTGCTGGAGGCATGGGCTCCCTTTGCAAAGGCCATTGGGTGTCAGGCATTCCCAGAACTGCGTGCACCATCCCACACCCTGCTGCTTGATCCGGGTGTGCCACACTCTGGAGCTGCTCCCACAGCCAGAACTCCCTGGGTGGGGCAGTCCCAGAGGAGCTCCCTACAAAGATCCAGCAACAACACAGTGATCCTACTGGGGTCTGATCTGGGAGAGACACCTCCCCAACTCTGAGGACAGTCATACACAACAGTGAAAAATAATCATGAGGCGGAATCAATGGAAATACCCTGGCAATATGAATAATCAGAGTAGATCAACTCCCCTAAGGAACAACAAGGTAGATACAGCACAAGATCCCTTGCATAAGCAAATATCTGAGATGTCAGATTGAATTCAGAGTCTGGATAGCAAATAAGATCAGTGGAATGGTGGAAAAGATGGAATTAGAATTTCAAGCAGTAATCCAAAAGATAACCCAAAAGATGTCTCAAGAATTCAATGAATTCAAAGACAAAAATGACCAAAGATTTTGACACATTGAGACAAGAAGTTGCAGTCCTCAAAGATCTGAGAAATACAGTAGAATCCCTCAGTAACAGAATGGAGCAAGCAGAAGAAAGGATTTCTGACATGGAAGACAAATCCTTTGAACACTCCCAAACTTTAAAAGAAGAGAAATGGAGGGCAAAAACAGATCACTCCCTCAGGGAGCTCTGGGATAATTCGAAGAAAACCAATATTCGCCTCAGGGATCCACGAAAGTGACAAACTAGCTTCACAAGGTACAGAGTCTCTTCTTCATGAGATTATGAAAGAGAATTTTCCAGACATGCCACGAGATTCTGAAATTCAGATAGCAGACAGTTTCAGAACTCCAGCATGACCCAACCCAAATAAGACATCCCTCAGGCACATCATAATAAATTTTATGAAAGGTAATATGAAGGACAAAATTCTGAAAGCAGCCAGGCATAAGAAAACTATAACCTACAAGGGGAAGAATATTAGAATAACTGAAGATTTCTCTGATCAAACCTTTCAAGTTAGAAGAGGATGGTCATCAACTTTTAATCTCCTAAAACAAAAAAACTTCCAACCCGGGATCCTGTATCCAGCTAAACTGAGTTTCATTTATGACAGAGAAATTAAATACTTTAACAAAACTCACATGTTGAAGAAATTTGCCATAACCAAACCAGCTCTCCATGATATTCTCAGATCTATCCTCCATAATGACCAGCGTAATCCTCCACCACAAAAGTAAACTCACCCAGAAACTTTTTATCAAATTTCAACTCCCACAGTGATGAAAGGGTTAAAAATGTCCACTGGACTTTCTAAAGATTTATCATTATTTTCAATAAATGTGAATGGTTTAAATTGTCCTCTAAAGAGGCACAGGTTGCCTGACTGGATACAAAAACTCAGGCCTGATATCTGCTGCACACAAGAATCTCATCTTACCTTAAAAGAAATATAGACTCAAAAATATACACTCAAGGTGAAGGGATGGTCATCTATATTCCAGGCAAATGGAAAACGAAAAAAACAGGTGTTGCGATCCTATTTGCAGACACAATAGGCTTTAAACCAACCGAAATAAGGAAGGATAAGGATGGACACTTCATATTTGCTAAAGGTAACACTCAATATGATGAGATTTCAATTATTAATATTTATGCACCCAACCAGAATGCACTTCAATTTATAAGAGAAACTCTAACAGACATGAGCAACTTGATTTCCTCCAGTTCCATAGTAGTCGGAGATTTTAACACCCCTTTAGCAGTGTTGGATAGATCCTCCAAAAAGAAGCTAAGCAAAGAAATTTTAGATTTAAACTTAACCATTCAACATCTGGATTTAACAGACATCTACAGAACATTTCATCTGAACAAAACTGAATACATATTCTTCTCATCAGCCCACGGAACATACTCCAAAATTGATCACATCCTAGGCCATAAGTCTAACCTCAGCAAATTTTAAAAAAATAGAAATTATTCCTTGCATCTTCTCAGATGGAATAAAAGTTGAACTCAATAACAACAGGAATTTGCATACTCATACAAAAACAAGAAAGCTAAATAACCTTATGCTAAAGGATAGATGGGTCATAGACGAGATTAAGAAGGAAATTACCAGATTTGGGGGGAAAAAAAATGACAATGAAGACACAAATTACCAGAACCTCTGGGATACTGCAAAGGCACTCCTAAGAGGGAAATTTATGGCACTGTAAGCCTTCCTCAAGATAATGGAAAGAGAAGTAAACAACTTAATGGGAAATCTCAAGCAACTGGAAAAGGAAGAACATTACAACCTCAAATCCAGCAGAAAAAATAGAAATAACCAAAATTAGAGCAGAATTAAATTAAGTTGAAAACAAAAGAATTATACAACAGATCAATAAATTAAAATGTTGGTTTTGGCTCGGTGCCTGTGGCTCAATGGACTAAGGTGCCAGCCATGTACACCTGAGCTGGTGGGTTCGAATCCAGCCTGGAACCGCCAAACAACACTGACGACTACAACCAAAAAATGGCTGGGTGTTGTGGCAGTCACCTGTAGTCCCAGCTACTTGGGAGGCAGAGGCAAGAGACTCGCTTGAGCCCAGGAATTGGAGGTTGCTGTGAGCTGTGATGCCACAGCACTCTATCCAGGGTGACAGTTTGAGGCTCTGTCTCAAAAAAAAACAAAGTTGGTTTTTTGAAAAGGTCCAAAAAATAGATAAACCTTTGGCTAACCTAACCAGGAAAAAAAGAGTAAAACTCTAATTTCATCAATCAGAAATGGTAAAGATGAAATAACAACAGACCCCTAATAAAGTGAAAAAATCCTTAACGAATACTACAAGAAACTTAACTCTCAGAAATATGAAAATCTCAAGGAAATTAACCAATACTCGGAAGCACGCCACCTACCAAGACTTAGCCAGAATATACTGGAAATGTTGAACAGGCCTATATCAAGTTCTGAAATAGCATCAACTATAAAAAAAACTCCCTAAAAAGAAAAGTCCAGGACCAGATGGCTTCACATCAGAATTCTACCAAACCTTTAAAGAGGAACTAGTACCTCTATTACTCAACCTCTTCCAAAATATAGAAAAAGAAGGAATACTACCCAACACATTCTATGAAACAAATATCACCTTGATCCCTAAACCAGGGAGAGACCCAATAAGAAAAGAAAACTATAAGCCAATATCACTAATGAATATTGATGCAAAAATATTTAACAAGATACTAACAAACAGAATCCAACAACACATCAAATAAATTATGCACCATGACCAAGTGGGCTTTATCCCAGGGTCTCAAGGCTGGATCAATATACATAAATCTATAAATGTAATCCAGCACATAAACCAATTAAAAAATAAAGACCATATGATTCTCTCAATTGGTGCAGAAAAAGCTTTTGACAATATCCAGCATCCCTTCATGATCACAACACTTAAAAAAATTGGTATAGAAGGGACATTTCTCAAACTGATAGAGGCCATCTACAGCAAACCCACAGCCAATATTGTATTGAATGGAGTTAAATTGAAAC
>CAUYON010051675.1:0-23860 GCA_963573935.1 Arctocebus calabarensis
TATAGTGATCAAGGAAATGCCATGAAGGATATCTGTAACAGTACGATCAAAATATTTCTGAATGTATATGAATCGTGCCCTGTGATTGCACCAATGTACATAATTATGATTCAATAAAATTATTAAAAATATATATATATATACTGGCAAAATTTGTTTGATGTAACTCTTTTGGAAATCTGAAGACTTGCAAATTATAGCAGGTTAATTTCAGTCAATTTCAGCTCTTAGTACACTAGCAAATATTCATTCCTCAGCCCTACCAGCTTATAAATAGCTTTTAGGAACCAGGCTGGGCAAAAAGGACCTTTTCCTTCAGATACCAGGGATCTATGCACAGGTTGCTGCTTGCTGCTACTGACCGGCAAGGGTGCAGTGAACATTGTTGTTGCACTCTTCTCTCAGTCTTGCAAATCCCTCCCCATCTGCCTGAAGTGACTTCTAAGGGACTTAAAAAATGACATTCTTTTTACCCCCTTCATTTTTCAATTTTTTTTTTCTTTTTTGGGAGCCATGTTTTAAAGCTTAGGTCATTAAACCAAATTAAATATACAAAAAAAAGCAGAAAGTGACTGTATGCTCAGGGAAAAGTACAGGCTCAGAAAAGACTTGCAAATACTTTAAGTTTAGAAATAAGGCTGGACCTTTGCTCAGAGACAACCTACAACAATAAAGAATAAATAAAAAATGAACAAAAACTTTCAATCCTGGAGAAGGAGAATCTCAGTACTAGAATTGTCATATTATTAGTTTAAAATACCCAGTTATTAAGAAAGAAAAAAAAAAACAAAGAGTGATAAGAAGAAAATGTAGCCCATTTCAAAGCAAGCAAGCAAACAAGGAAAAAACATAGAAACTGCAAAGAAAGCCCTGAGCAAAGGCTAAAAATAACAGTCTCAAAGATGCTCAAAGAACTAAAAATATGTGGAGAAAAAACATAAAAACAATGTATGAACAAAATAATAGAACACTTTAAAATATCAGAAATTTTGGAGCTGGAAAGTACAATAACTAAAATGGACAATTCACTACAGAAATTCACAGGCATATTTAAGCAAGCAAAAAAAACCAAAAAACAAAAAAACAGTAAGCTTAAAAATATAACAGTGGTAATTGTTAAATCTGAGAAAGAGAAATAACATATTGAAGAAAATTGAATAAAGTCTAAATGACCTACAGAGAATCAACAAGTGGAGCCATATGTATATTGTGTTAATCCCAGAAGGTGAAGAGAGAGAAGAGAGAAATATAAAGGCTGAAAACTTCTCATGTTTGATGGACTAATCTTCAAGTTAAGTAAACTCAGAAATTCACATCAATATACTTTAGAATCAATCATAATCAAAAGACAGATAATCTTGAAAGCAGAGAGAAGTAACTAATCATAAGCAAGGGTTCTTCAATAAGACTATTTGAATTTTTCTCATCAGAAACATTACAATTCAGAAGGCTGATATACTTAAAGTACTAAAGAAAAAATAGTCAACTAATAACTCATATCTGGCAAAATATTCCTTTAAAACTGATGATTAGGGCATTCCCAGATAAATAAAAACTGAGGTAGTTTGTTATCACTAGATCTGCTCTGAAATAAATTCTCAAAGGAATCCTACAGTTTGAAATAAAAGGACCCTGGACAATAACTAGAACCCATGGAAAGAAATGAAAACCATAATAAAGGTAACCACATGGACAGTTATAAAAGCTAGTATTATTGTAGCAATGGTTCGTAACTAAACTTTTTTGTTTTCTACATGATTTAATAGACGAGCGCATTTTTTAGTAAATGATGCTAGGAAAATTGGATAGCCACATGCAGCAGAATGAAATCACTCCTATATCTCTTGTCATATATACTAATTAACTCAAGATAGATTAAATATATAACAAATTTAGAATATAGGAAAAACTCTTTTAGACATAGGCTTAGGCAAAGACCTTATGACTAAGACACAGAAGGCAAATACAGCAACAACAAAAAAAAATCAATGGAACTTAGTTAAGTATAAAAGCTTCTTAATAGCAAATGAAATAACAGAGTGGACAGATAACCTACAGAATGGGAGAATATGTTCAATAAACTACTCATTGCACAAAGGACAAATATTCAGAATCTACAAAGAACTCAAACAAAACAACAAAATAAAAAAACAACCCCATCAAAAAGTGGGTAAAAGTTATAATGATGATCTTTTCAAAAGAAGGTAGACAAATGGTCAATAAACATGAGAAAATATTCAAATCACTAATCGCCAAGGAAATACAAATTGAAATCATAAGATACCACCATACACCTCTCAGAATGGCTACTGTCTAATGTTTATCACAGAGGAATATATAATTACAAAGGTAGATTCAACCTAGGTCCTCATCAATTTATGAATTGATAAAGAAAATGTGATGTATATATTTCATGGAGTACTACTCAGACGTAAAATGAAATAAAATAATTTGATTCTCCAAAACTTGGATGGAACTGGAGACCATAATCCTAAGAAAAGTGTCCCGGAAATGGAAAATAGAAACAACATATATTCTCATTAACAAGTGGGAGGGAAATGATGGGTACACATGGCTACAAAAAACCATAAAGGACATTGGAAGTTAAGAATGGTAAGAGGTGGAAGGAGCTGAGGAATAAAAACTCACTTATTATAGAGGTGGCACCTGTGGCTCAAGGAGTAGGGCGTCAGCCCCATATACTGGGGGTAGTAGGTTCAAGCCCGGCCCTGGCCAAAACTGCAAACAAAGAAGAAAAACTCCTCACTTATTATAATGAATATTATCTTGATGCTGGATACACTGAAAGCTCTGACTTCAGCATGATATAATTCATCCATGTAATGAAAAATTTGTACCCCCTTAGTATTTTGAAATAGAAAAAGTTCCTGAAGAATAAAAACAAAAAAGAAAAAAGGAAATAGTAGAAGCATTTGGACTTTGTGAAAATTTAAAATTTTTTTGCATCAGAGGACCCTATCAACAGAGAAAAAAAACAATCTACAGAATCAGATAAAACATTTGCAAATCATGTATCTAATAAGCATTTGATATTCATAATATATAGAGAACTCTTAAAACTCAGTATAGCAACAACAAAATCCAATTCAAACATGGGCAAAGGGATTCTACCTTTACAATGTATCCAAAAATATACGCAAATGATAAAAGGAACAAAACATGAAAGCTGTTTAGTGTTAGTAATCATTAAATAATATGCAGCTCAAAACTATGATGAAAGACTAACTCACACCTGTTATAATGTCTAAAAAAAAAATAGTGAGTGTTTGTAAGGATATGGAGAAAATTGTCTGACTATTGGTGGGAATGAAAATGATACTGTGACAGTGAAAAACAGCATAGCAGTACTCAAAAGACTAAAAATTGAATTAGCAGATGATTCAGCCATTCTACTTCTGGGTGTATAATGAAAAGACTTGAAACCAATCTCTCAAAGAGAGATTTTCACACTCCTATGCAGAGTGGCATCATTTACAATACTAAAATGTGAAGTAACTCAAGTATCCATTCATAGATAGATGGATAAGCAAAATACAGCACATCTATCTATCTACCTATTTACCTAGAGTGCCAAAAAATGTATACACATTTTTAAAAATAAAAAGATTGTATTAAAATTGTAATACTCAATATATACTATAAAATTTGTTATCTTGTATCTCTTGCAATTGCAAGAGATGTGTTGCATCTCTTGTGACAAGTATTAGTTTTCAATTTTTTCCTTTCTTAAAACATGGATACATTTGTTTTGCACTCTTTATAAAAATATGCAATGGTATATTTTTCAGCACTGAAAAGGAAGGAAATTCTGACATATGCTACAGCATTGATGAACCTAGAGATTATGCCAAGTGAAATAAGCTAGGGAAAAATGATTAATACTGTATTATTTCACATATATGAGGTAGTGAAAGTATGCAAAATCATAAAGCTAGATAGTAGAACGGTAGTTACCAGAAACTGGTGAGAGGGAAAAATGGGGAGATATTCTTTAATGGGTACAAAGTTTCAGTTTTGTATGATGAAAAGGGTTACAGAGATGAATGGGGTGATAGTTGCACAACACTATGAAAGGATGGAATACCACTGAAATGTACACTTTAAATGTAAATTTTATGTTTTGCATACTTTAACACCATGAAATCATAAATTAAAAATGTTATAGTTAATTTTATAATGTTTTCACTTTGGAAAATATGTATTCATGAAGATTTTATTTCTAAACTTTAATCATTTTCTGTTCTGGAAGGGAGTTTTATTATCTGTAATAAAGGTGGTGAAATATTCAAAACAATCATTGATACATTATTTAACATGTTTTGTTATATAAAATTATTTTTTGGAGAAAATTCTCTGAATGTAAGGAAAAAGACAATGGAAATAGAGAGGAAAGGAGATATAAACTATTCTGGAGACATCAAGCATCTTCAAAGCTCAGTTTGCAATTTCAGGTATATGAGGCTTTGTATTTCCCTATTTTTATAAAAAAAATTTGCACTTCTATTATTGACATTAAAAAGAATCCTTACTATGGTCAATCATGTATGTTGTTCCTTATTCTGATATCTACATAAGGAAGAATAGATTTACCAGTTGCCTAAACTTTAACCATTACAGTGTTTTTTTCTTCCCCCAGCTTTTCCCAAATCTGTCTCTTCAATGTCTCTTAATTTTTTAATCTACAGATAGCCCCAGACAACCACTACTTCCAGCATTTTATCCTGACCCATTTTAATATTAATAACAACTCTCGGTCAATTGTCCACACACCTTCAGATTACCATGAAGCAAATTTGCCTTAATATGGGTCTGCTTAAAAACTCTAGAGTGGTTTTTTATTCAATTTTCTTCCAGAAGTCCAACATTCTTAATATGCTAATGAAGACTTTCACATTGTGAGTCCTTACATGATTTTCCAGAATAATTTTTCAGTGTTTTCTCTATCTTGTCTTTTCTAGCCTTTACCTAGGAAGCATAAGTTACTTTCAATATCTCAAGCACTTTTGAGATAAAAATGCTTTTGTGTCCTGTCTCCATTCTTAAATCTATTTTTCTATCTTGATGATCTGAGTATTGGGTTGGTAAAGTTTCTTTTTTCCCTTAAATTTTGAATAGTTAAACTTCCATCTGAACTTTTACACTACCTTGCACATATATTTATATAAGCCTCATGCACACTGACTCAGTATTAAATCATTATTTGTTTATTTCTTCCCATAAAAGATAATGAATCTTAGAAGACTATATTGTACTTTCCAGTGTATCATCTCATATGACATCATGATAGACACAGAATAGATACTCAATGGCTACCAGAGAATAGGAAATTTATAGAATTAAACGAGCTTTGGAGGAATTATTTATATTTTATCAAAACCTCACATTTTGAAAGAATATGTTCTTTTTTGTATAAAACATTTTTGCTTCTGTAAAACCTCACATTTTGAAAGTATATGTTCTTTTTGGTATAAAACATCTTTACTTCTGTAAACTGAAAATCAAACTCAAAACGCATTTTTTCTTAAAACTATGTATTCTAATGAATTTCATATTCCACAAATATTCACATTTGCTATGAAGTACTGCATTTCTTATGTATTAGCACATGACCAAAACTATACTGAGATTCTCTATTGAGAAAGACTAATCAATTTTACAAAGTAGGTAGGTTATAGTGTATTTTCTAACATGCCATGCAATAGAATTCATGGTAATTAAAACAAATTAGTGTATTTGGGGTCATGTTATTTTTGCTTCTATATCATTTCTTTTGTATTTACCAGTCAATTAAAAAGCACAGTATATTTGGTTTTTAATGCTTACTATAAGGAATTACCATTAGCATTTCTGCAGGTCAGAAATCCAAAATGGCTGTCACTGAATGAGCTTACATCAAGATACCAGTAGGGATGTTTTCCTTTTGAAGATTCTAAGGGAGAATCTATTTATTTGCCTTTTTCATGTTCTTGAGGTCAGCCACATACATTGGCTAATTGCCCCCATCTTCCATCTTCAAATCAGCCACATCTAGCCAAGTCCTTCTTACATTTCATTTCTCTGCTCTGGGTGGGTTCTCTCTCCCTTTCCCACTTTTAAGTACTCTTGTGAGGCCACATCCAGATAATACAAGGAAATCTCTATTTTAAAGTCAGCTGATTAGCAAACTGTGACTGCAACCCTAACTCCCAAAGTCAGATGAACTAATTACAACAGATTTTATAGATTAAGATGTGGAAATCTTTCAAGAGGGTTATTATTCTTCATACTACACAGGGAATTTGCAGGAACAAAAAAATTAGCCAATGTGAAACCATGACACATTTCTCTCAAAAATCTTTACAAAGGGAGGAGGCGGAGCATAATGGCAGATGGGATGGGTGTCTAGAGCAACTCTCTCAAACCTTCAGGTGAGAGAGAGGTTGACTGAATCTTCCCCTGAAGGGAAAGTTGGTGTGGGCAGACAGCAAGGGGTGCACAATGAGAGGCTGGATTCCTGAACTTAAAATCCAAACCAGAGCCGTGGAATCTGCTAGAGAAATTGTCGTGCCACTGTTGAAGGGGTGCCAGCAGTGGCAATAACCAGCCCCTCCCCCATGGAAGATTGCAACTCCTAGTTCATGGCAGAACTAGGTGCTGAGTGTAGAATCTGGTGCAGCGTGGTCTCCTGCACCAAGTCTGGAGGTTACATAGGGGTACTGTCTTGAACAAGTCAGCTGCAGTTGAGCAGCCAGTTGGAAAACAGACGTTTTTTGAAATTTCAGAAATGGCTACAATGGGCACCTCCTTCTATGGGCCAGATACAGTGGTAACCTTGGTAACAAAGTAAAACATGAACCAGGTATTAGCCTGGGAACCACTCACACCACAGCCTGTTGTCCAGAAAGTGTATTGCAATATAAATATCTTCCTATTAAAGTTACCTCTACATCCTTCCTATAGTTGTAATTTTTTACATAAATATATATAAGAATAATACTTAGGTGGTTGGTGCTTTTTTTCCCTTCTTTTCCTGTTGCAGTTATTGTTAATTTTCTTCTAATTTTTTTAATTTTGTTTTCTTTTGTTATTAATAATATATATTATATTTTTCTCTTTCTGCTCATCCTCTTCTTCCCTTTTTATGGTTGCTGATACATAATATTTTTAGAGTTTTTATTTTTATTTATTTATTTTTATTTTTTTAATTTTTAAATTCTTTTTGATTAACATTATTTCTATTTTAGTTGCTTTTTGTCTGTTTTTCCAGTTGTTTATGATTGTCTGTACATCTGTGTACTTGTGTGTCTAGTAGCCTTTTTGTCTGTTTATCTGCTCGTGTGGTTTCAATGTGTTTTGTGTTGTGCTAAACCCTCAGGTTGGCTACTTTCCCTAACTACAACTTACACATTCAACTAGAACAAGGAAGAATATGGGACAACGGTTGACTGGAGCCAGCTTTCAACAGAAGCTCCAGTCTAGAGGGAGAGATAACAGTCAGAAAGAACCCAACAAAGACAAAGGAGGGAGCCGAGCTGAGAGAAGAGATAGAAAACTGCATATCTTCCCTGCTGAGGCAAAGTTCAACTCCAAGGAAACAAATTTCAGGTACAGATTTCATCCCCAAGAGGATGTGTGTCTGTTCCCCACACCAAGAGAGTTGCTTGCTTGCTGCAGGATCTTTGCTTGTGAGTGATGAACTGAGACTCTCCTTCCTCATCCTGCCAGAGGGAATTGCTGGAAGCTGGGACTCCTTCTCCAGAGAGCCCCTGCCATGAGCCCAGGAATTCCCTTGTCTGGCAGGAAGTTCAAACAAATATTTTCCTTGCCACCTTGAACTTCCAGTTTACCCTTCCCCCCCTGGCCTGGTGGTCTAGAAGCCCAAACCCTGCAGAGACCAGAATATCTGCACTTCTTGGCTAGGACTGGGCATGGCATAGACAGAGGAAGTGTAGCTGTGCTGTATCTGTGACTCCAGTAACAGTACAGAAGGACATAGAGGGAAAGGTGACTTGGCTCTGAGAAAGTGTATCTCAACAGCAGGAAGAGACTTGGGTATCTGCACTACAGGTGGAGACCCAGGAACTGCTGATGTGCATAAATCCAAGTGGAGACACCTCCCACCAAAAACCAGCATTAATAGAGTGATCTGGCTGGAATCTATTTTGGGAGAGTCATCTTCCCAACTCTGTGGTCAGCCAGATGGAAGCAGACCTCACCCTATAGGGGTACCAGAGTTACAGAACAGTGGCAACAAAGGTATAGTGGCTGAGGGAGAAATTATTTTGTGTCAGGATATACTCAGGTTTAGATTGAGCTCAGGTGGAACTTTCTCCAGCTGCCATTGCGTGCCTGAGGCAAGCAGGCATCAGGCTGGATGGTGGCAGAGGGAGGTAACTGTGAAGAGGGGGCAGTGACCATACTTTGATTCTGGCAGGCACATAGTCCTCGTACATTTGCTTATTGGATAGAACAGGGCCACAGAGACTGGTTTAACAGAGACTGCTGGTGGAGCTACCAGAGACTGGGGTTACCAGAGTCCAGTGGAGAAGGGTGAGCAAGATGGGGAAATAGCCATCAACCCTCTTGCTCCAAAACTTCCACTGGATGGGCTTATCTGTCTCCTCAGAGCATCAGAGGTGCTCAAGCCACATTTGAGCTACCAGCAGACTCCTAATATCTAGTTGCTGGAGACCTTTTGAACTCTCCAACTAGAGAGTGGGTGCTGTTTGGGACAATTGGTTTGAAACTCTTGAACTGGACAAATCACCCGAGGACCCTTGAAGATGATACCCTGGTTTTGTTGTAGTGGGAAGGTTTGTTTATCCTCTTCCTGTGGGGGACAGGATGTCCTGGTTGCTTGTATTTTTTCAAAGCAGAGACTGCAACCCAGAGTCATTGATTCACTAGGATTGGACAGAGATCAACTGAATATGAGACAAAGTCATCTACCCCCACTATACCAATCAGGCCCCTAGAGTCATAGACTACTACTGTACAGGTCCTTTGCAAAATTGAAAAGGAAAAACTGCAGTCACCAACCCCAGTTCCTAAGTGAAGGGCTGGTCAACCACAATACCAGAAGTCTCCAATCCAATTTCACCTTGCTTGCTCATCTAGCTACATAGTGAAAAACAATTATGGGGAAGCATCAGCGGAAAAACTCTGGCAACATAAATAATCAGAACAGTACAACCCTCCAATCCCCCGAGGAATGACAAAATAGCCAAACCAGAAGATCCCATTCACAAACAAATGGATGAGATGTTAGATATCGAATTTAGAATTTGGATGGCAAATAAGATCAACAGACTGGAAGTAAAGTTGGAGTCAGGAATTCTAGGAATAATTCAAAAGATGTCTCAAGAATTCAATGAATTCAAAGACAGAATCATCAAAGATTTAGAAACATTGAAGAAAGAAATTACAGCCCTCCAAGATATGAGAAATACAGTAGAATCCCTCAGTAACAGAATGGAGCAGGCAGAAGAAAGGATCTCCACCATAGAAGACAAAGCTTTTGAACACTCTCAAATGCTCAAAGAGGAAGAGAAGTGGAGAGCAAAAATGGATCACTCTCTAAGGGAGCGCTGGGATAATTAGAAGAAAACCAATATTAGCCTTATAGGGATCGCTGAAGGCGACAAAGTAGCTTTGCAAGGCACAGAGGCTCTTCTTCATGAGATTATGAAAGAGAACTTTCCAGACATGCCAAGAGATTCTGAAATTCAGATAGCAGATAGTTTCAGAATCCCAGCACAACTCAACCTGAATAAGACATTCCCCAGGCACATCATAGTTAACTTTGCCAAAGTTAATATGAAGGAAAAAATTCTGAAAGCAGCCAGACATAAGAAAATCATAACCTACAAGGGGAAGAATATTAGAATGACTGCAGATCTCTGCTGAAATCTTTCAAGCTAAAAGAGTATGGTCATCAACTTTTAATCTCCTGAAACAAAATAACTTTCAACACAGGATCCTATATCCAGTGAAACTGAGTTTCATTTATGATGGAGAAATTAAATTCTTCAACGGCATTCACATGTTGAAGAAATTTGCCATAACTAAACCAGCTCTCCAGTATATCCTCAGACCTACCCTCTATAATGACCAGAGCAATTCTCCACCACAAATGTAAACTCACTTTGAAACTTTTGATCAAATTCTATCTCCCACAATGACAAAAGGATCAAAAATGTCCACTGGTCTCTCAATAAACTCGATACCCCAAATTCTCCCTGGCCCACCAATATTCTCAATTAATGTGAATAGCTTAAATTGTCCTCTAAAGAGGCACAGGCTGGCTTACTGGATACAAAAACTTAGGCTAGATATCTGCTGAATACAAGAATCTCATCTTACCTTAAAGATACATACAGACTCAGGGTGAAGAGATGGCCATCTATATTCCAGGCAAATGGAAATCAGAAAAAAGCAGGTGTTGCAATTTTGTTTTCAGATACAATAGGTTTTAAACCAACAAAAGTGAGGAAAGATAAGGATGGACACTTCACATTTGTTAAGGGTAATACTAAATATGGTGAGATTTTAATCATTAATATTTATGCACACAACCCAAATGCCCTTCAATTTATTTATTTATTTATTTTCTGATGCAAAAGCAAGAGGTTTATTTACAAGTCAGCCCGGGCTGGGGGTCTCTCACACCTGGCGCAACAGGAAAATAGAGAAGCCCACGGACTGGAAAAGGAGGAGGTTTTTAAGGGTACAGAAAGGAAAAAGGGAGGGGGTGTGGGTTGAGCTGATAGAGGTCTAGGGGACTGAGTAATACTTGTCCTTGAATGGTCTGGGAAGGAGCTGCTATCACTCGGGGCAGATACAAGGATGAGGGGTGGGGAAGGGAGTAAGTTACTTAATGCTTTCGGTATGCATGCTGCTGCAAAATGAAGGCTGAGGAACAAGATGGAGTTAGTTTTAATAAAATGGAGTCAGCTTGATCTTTACATACCAAAGGCATGATCCATGAAAGAAAAAATTGATAAGCTGGATTAATTAAAATTAAAACTTTCTGCTCTGTGAATGTCAATGCCCACAGAAGAAAATATTTGTAAAACACACATCTGATAAAGGATTGCTATCCAAAATACACAAAGAATGCCAAAAACTCAACTATTAGAAAACAAACAACTCAATTATAAAATGGGTAATCCCACTCCCTTGGCCTCCCAGACAATGTTCATAATCTTTTTATATATTTACTTGCCATCTTCATATGTTCTTTGGTGAGGTATCTGTTGAATAGTGGGATTGCTTGAGCTCAGGAGTTTGAGACCAATCTGAGCAAGAGAGAGACTTCATCTCTAAAAATAGCTGGGTACTATGGCAAGTGCCTATAGTCCCAGCTACTTGAGAGGCTGAGGCAGGAGGATCACCTGAGCCTAGGAGTTCCAGATTGCTGTGAGCTGTGATGCCATGGACTCTACATGGCCAGTGTACTCAAAAGAATCTGCTTCATCAGGGGTGTCCAGCTCATCTACATTGATGTCAATTTCATTGGGACTGTCCAGATTATCATCAGAGAGAATAGATCCTTCACTCTGGTCCAGAGAAAGATTGATATTTGGGGCTGTGAACTTGATTTGCCGAGGATGACTGCCATTAAGATCCAGAGAATTAGGAGGTTCAGGCCCCCTGTCTGCAGCACCAGGACTCAGCATTCCTTCCTCAAAAGTGATGTCCATTCCTGCATCCTCTGATGATAGTTGAGACTTTTATCCATGTCTATCTGGGTCTACCAAACATTTGGAGTTTCATCAACTTCTCTAGGATCCAAGTCAAATCCCCTCCTGTGAGCTGTTTGGGTTTCTTATGGACTTGGCACGCAATTGAACTGCCTTGGGAGAACTGGGGCAAGAGTGTGGAGATCTTGAGTGTTGTCTGGGGCTCCAGCATGCCCCTCAATTTATAAGAGAAACTCTAATAGACATGAGCAACTTGATTTCCACCAGCTCTATAGTAGTTGGAGATTTTAATACCCCTTTAACAGTGTTGGACAGATCCTCCAAAAATAAACTAAGCAAAGAAATATTAGATTTAAACTTAACCATTCAACATCTGGATTTAACAGACATCTACAGAACATTTCATCCTAACAAAACTGAATACGCATTCTTCTTATCAACCCATGGAACATACTCCAAAATAGATCACATCTTAGGTCACAAATCTAACCTCAACAAATTTAAAAGAATAGAAATTATTCCTTGCATCGTGTCTGATCATCATGGAATAAAAGTGGAACTCAGTAACAACAAGAATCTGCATACTCATACATAAACATGGAAACAAAAAAATCTTATGCTAAGTGATAGATGGGTCATAGATGAGATGAAGAAGGAAATTATCAAATTTTTTTGGAAAAAAAATGACAATGAAAGCATGAATTATCAGAACCTCTGGGATACTGCAAATGCAGTCCTAAGAGGGAAATTTATAACTCTGCAAGTCTTCCTCAAGAGAACTGAAGGAGAGGAAGTCGACAACTTAATGGGACATTTTACGCAGTTGGAAAAGGAGGAACATTCAAATTCCCAACCCAGCAGAAGAAAAGAAATAACCAAAATTAGAGCAGAATTAAATGAAATTGAAAACAAAAGAACTATATAACAGATCAACAAATGAAAAGTTGGTTTTTGAATAGGTCAATAAAGTAGATAAAACTTTGCCTCACCTAACCAGGAAAAAAAAGCTAAAATCTCGAATTTCATCAGATATGGTAAAGACAAAATAACAACAGACACCTCAGAAATTAAAAAAATCCTTAACGAATATTACAAGAAACTTTACTCCCAGAAATATGAAAATCTGAAGGAAATTGATGAACCCTTGGAAGTATGACACCTACCAAGACTTAGCCAGAGTGAAGTGAAAATGGTGAATAGGCCTATATCAAGCTCTGAAATAGCATCAACTATACAAAATCTCTCTAAAAAGAAGAGCCTGGGACCAGATGGCTTCACATCAGAATGCTACCAAACCTTTAAAGAGGAACTAGTACCTATATTACTCAACTTTTTCCAAAATATAGAAAAAGAAGGAATACTACCCAATGTGTTCTATGAAGCAAACATCACCCTGATCCCTAAACCAGGAAAAGACCCAACAAGAAATTAAAATTATAGACCAATATCACTAATGAATATTGATGCAAAAATATTCAACAAGATCCTAACAAACAGAATCCAGCAACACATCAAACAAATTATATACCATGACCAAGTGGGTTTTACCCCAGGGTCTCAAGGCTGGTTCAATATACATAAATCTATAAATATAATTCAACACATAAATAAATTAAAAAACAAAGACCATATGATTCTATCAATTGATGAAGAAAAAAAGCTTTTGATAATATTCAGTATCCCTTCATGATCAGAACACTTAAGAAAATTGTCATATAAGGGACATTTCTTAACTAATAGAGGCCACCTACAGTAAACCTACAGCCAATATCATATTGAATGGAGTTAAATTGAAATCTTTTGCACTCAGATCAGGATCCAGGCAAGGCTGTCCATTGCCTCCACTGATCTTTAACATTGTAATCAAAATTTTAGCCATTGGAATTAGGGAAGAAACGGTAATCAAGGGTATCCACATAGGATCAGAAGAGATCAAACTTTCCCTCTTCATAGATGATATGATTGTATATCTGGAAAATACCAGGGATTCTACTACAAAACTCTCAGAAGTGATCAAGGAATACAGCAGTGTATCAGGTTACAAAATCAACACTCATAAATCTGTAGCCTTTATATATACCAACAATAGTCAAGCTGAAAAAACAGTCAAGGACTCTATTCCTTTTACAGCAGTGCCAAAGAAGATGAACTATTTGGGAGTTTACCTGTCAAAGGATGTGAAAGATCTCTATGAAGAGAACTATGAAACTCTAAGGAAAAAATAGCTGAATATGTTAACAAATGGAAAAATATACCATGTTCATGGCTAGGAAGAATCAGCATGTTTAAAATGTCTATACTACCCAAAGCAATATACAATTTTAATGCAATCCCTATTAAAGTCCCATTGTCATATTTTAAAGATCTCAAAAAAATAATTCATCATTTTATATGGAATCAGAAAAAAACCTCGAATACCCAAGACATTACTCAGAAATAAAAACAAAGCAGAAGGAGTTATGCTACCAGACCTCAGACTACACTATAAATCAATAGTGATCAAAACAACATGGTACTGGCACAAAAACAGAGAGGTAGATGTATGGAATAGAATAGAGAACCAAGAGATGAACCTAGCTACTTACCATTATTTGATCTTCCAATTGACAAGCCAATTAAAAATATTCAGTGGGGAATAGATTCCCTATTTAACAAATGGTGCTTAGTGAACTGGCTGGCAACCTATAGAAGACTGAAACTGGACCCACACCTTTCATCTTTAACTAAGATAGACTTTCCCTGGATTAAAGATTTAAACTTAAGACATGAAACTATAAAAACACTAGAAGAAAGTGCCTATAAAACTCCTGAAGGAATCGGTCTGGGTAAATATTTTATGAGGCAGACCCCCCTGGGCAATTGAAGCAGTATCAAAAGTACACTACTGGGATCTGTTCTGCACAGCCAAGAACACAGTTAGTAAAGCAAGCAGTTAGCCCTTAGAATGGGAGAACTTATTTGCAAGTTATGCCTCTGACAAAGGTTTAATAACCAGAATCCACAGAGAACTCAAATGTATTAGCAAGAAAATAACAAGTGATCCCGTCTCAGGGTTGGCAAGGGGCCTGAAGAGAAACCTCTCTGAAGAAGACAGGTGCACAGCCTACAGACACTTGAAAAAATGCTCATCATCCTTAATCATCAGAGAAATGCAAATCAAAACTACTTTGAGATATCATCTAACCCCAGCAAGATTAGCCCACATCACAAAAGTCCAAAACCAGAGATGTTGGCGTAGATGTGGAGAAAAGGGAACACTTCTACATTGCTGGTGGGAATGTACACTAATACGTTCTTTTTGGAAAGATATTTGGAGAATACTTAGAGATCTAAAAATAGATCTGTCATTTGATCCTATAATTCCTCTACTAGGTATATATCCAGAAGACCAAAAATCACATTATAACAAAGATATTTGTATCATAATATTTATTGCAGCACAATTCATAATCACTAAGTCATGGAAGAAGCCCCAGTGCCCATCAACCCACGAATGGATTAATAACTTGTGGTACATATATACCTTGGAATATTATGCAGCCTTAAAGAAAGATGGAGACTTTACCTCTTTCATGTTTACATGGATGGAGCTGGAACATATTCTTCTTAGCAAAGTACTTCAAGAATGGAAGTAAAAGAATCCAATGTACTTAGCCCTACTATGAAACCAATCTATAGCTTTCATAGGAAGGCTATAATCCAAATATAGTACAAGAATATGGGGAAAGGGGCAAGAGAGCAGAGGGGAGGGGGGAGGATGCATGGATGGAGGGTAATGGGTGGGATCACACCTATGGTGCATCTTAGAAGGGTATAGGTGAAACTTACTAAATGTAGAATATAAATGTCTTAACACAATACCTAAGAAAATGACATGAAAGCTATGTTAACCAGTTTAATGAAAATATTTGAGATTGTATGTGAAACCAGCACATTGTACCCCATGATTGCATTAATGATTTAATTTACATCTATGATTTAATTAAAAAAATCTTTACAAAGGTTTAAATTCTGAGATATGAATTAGGCATTACCTAAATGGTGAGATTGCATTTATCAAGTCTGGGCTTACATAATAAAAGATTTGACAGCCTTCTTTCTTCTCTTCCACTCTCACTCTTTTGTCTCTTCCAGAAATGTTTACTAAATGTCTAGTACATGTTCGTACATGTTAGTACCTGGGACAATTGCTAAAAATGACAAAAAAAAAAAGTGAAATTCCCTTGATTGGAGAGCTCACACTGTTTTATTGTATGTGTATATATACATATATATATTATAATATATTTCTACAAATTATATATAACATATATACTATAAAATATATTAAACAAATATGATATGACAAGTAGACAGAGATATATAAAAAATACTAATGCAGTGTTCACCAAAACATGAGATATGGAATATTTGTCCCAGAAATTATTTTATATAAGAGTTCTAAGTCAAATATATTGATAAAACTTCTACTTCATAACTCCTCCTATCTCATATCCAGCTTCCTTACATCCTATCTGTGGGAGATTTATACGGCACATTAATATATGTGGAATTCTGTTAGGCAAATCCTCTTCCTCATATTATTTGACAACCTTTTTTTTTTATTCCTATAGTTGGCATATTCATTCATCAACAAATCTGTAAACATACCATGGGGAACACTTTTCTGAAAGAATGCAGATAAGAAAATAATTTACCTGGTCACATTAAGAGTTTAAGACAGTGTCATTATATATATGTATGGATACATATACACATAAACATACACTCATGTATATGGCTCATTCATGGCTCCTGACTCATAGCTGTTATAATCTTTGTTATAATGTTGGAATACTTTGGTCCTCAGATGTCTCAAATAGACAGAACCTCTCTCTGTAATCTTCTCCTATTTTTCCTTCCATCTGCCCATAGATGGACTCTAATCTGATTATAGGCCAAAACACTCTAATTCCAGAGATGGTCCTGTCCCATTTCCCAGAGGTTTGAATGCTTCATGAAGAAGTCAGGAAGAATTTGAACATATAGGCTGTGCTAGGTGTAGACTATGCACTTTATGTTCAAACAGAAATCTATGCATAATGAAGCCACATAAGGAAACCTCCCTAAAAATCCAAGAGGATAGGATTTGGACAGTTTCCAGATAGTCAAACACAGGAGGGCTCCTGGAGGGTTGCACGCCCAGAGAGGGCATAGAAGCTCCACATCCCTTCTCCCACACCTCACCCCATGCATATATGTATGCTGTGTAATATTCTTTATAATTAACCAGTAATCCTAAGTAAGTGTTTTCTTGAGTTCCGTGAGCCTCACTAGCAAATTAATCAAAACTCTGAAATGAATTGTTGAAACGTAAATTGAAGCAGGTAAGTCAGAAATTCTAGAGACTTGGTCTAGTGACTGGCATCTGAAGAAGGGGTGGTTTGGGGGACTTAGCCCTCACCATGTGTGATCTTAGGCTATCTTCAGGTAAATATATCAATTGCATCATTCAGAAAATAATTCAAAATCAAATTAAACAGTGATTTCAAACTGGTGTGCCACAGCATACTGGTGTACTATGAGATGATCTTAGGTTTGCCATGAAAATTTAAAAGATAATGAAATTATTTTCAAAAGAAATTGGACGCATAGTAAGTATATTCTTTCTTTTTTTAATCAACGTAATTTAAGTGTACCCCACATGCCCCTATATAATCAAGTGTGCCATGAGATGAAAAAGGTTGAAAAATGGTGAATTGGAGGATACTCAGCTGTTATCTGCTGCTTGGTGTGTGGGGATGCTTATAGAGGGAAAACACACACACACACACACACACACACACACACACTTGGTCAAAGAAGTCATCTATATTGATGAAAATTGTGGTGTGATAATATGGGGAAAAGCATGGTGGGAGTTCTTTCCAGAAACAAATGTCTACTAGAAAATTGAGATATTAGAGCCTAACTTATCTTACAGTATGTAGTCTCCACACAACTTCTTCATCCCACCATTACTACCACTTAACTGTGCATAACATTCCTCAGATGTTACTCAGATAAAGATGAGAGTTTGTTACCTTTCCCTATGAGTTTTGGGTGCCTTGAACTGTATTTAATCAAGAGATTGCAGAAGGAATGAAGTTCTGAGGCTCCTCAGCCTTTGTGAAAGGACAAGAAGTTTCCACTCTGCTCCCTGTGAGCCTAGCTGCCGTGTTATGAGAAGCTCAAAGCACCCAGAATGGAACTGAGATGCTCTTCTGAACAGCTCAAGCTCAGTGTCTAGTTGACAATGAGTACCTAGTTGAACAATACATGACCCAAGTTGACTTCTTTTGTTGGTCCCCAGCTCTTCTCTGACCAGTATTATGTTAAATAGACATGGGATGTTGTTGCTAAGTGCTGCCCCAACTGCATATTCTTGAACAAATAATAAAATGGTTCACATAAGCCACTAAATTTTAGAGTAGTTTGTTATAAACCAACAGACAATTTAAACATATACCTTGGAAGATGAATGAAAATTTGGTTAACATTCCTCATATGACGAACACCACATGCAAAGGAAGGGGTCAAAATGAATATGTCGTGTTTCGGAAATACACAATTCAATGGATACAGAAAGAGAAGTTCTGACCTTCAGTGCTTTAGAAGTAAATAGGGCACAGATAGTAATGGATTTTGGACTAGAATAAAGCTTAATTAAATCATCCTGAATATATCAATTGCATCATTCTTTTTTTGCCATGGATTTTACTTTCTTTTTTTGATCAAAGCCCTCTCCTTTTGGGAACAAGTCCCCTGTCATTTTTAATCTACACATTTTGGGTGGGGAAATCTATATAGTTCATTCAAAGTCAGAAAAGTGATCAGTCCAACCCCTGACCACAGTTTGACATGGGATACATCCAACTCATGATTCAAGTTGAATAAATTTGGGTTAATCCTGGACATTTTTCTTGGGTTACCAGGGAAAAAGTGACATTGGAATTTCAGGAGAGCAGTTGATTATTAATTAATCCAAAAGAAGAAATTAGGGCTGACACATGGAAAGAAATAGCAGTCTCTGAATCCTAGAAGCAGTTCTGATTTGTGCATTTATGTTAGCAAATAAATGGCTTTTTTATATAAAAAAAAGGAAATCCAAAAAACTCCCAATTAATAAAAGGAAAACAGAAACACATCTTTAAGTATAGCCATAATAAATATAATTAATTGGGCTCTAGAAAAATAGCTCTGGCCTTCCTAAAAAGGAAAGGGCAGAAATTGGAGGAAAGAGAAAATAAGAACTTTGCTAACCATGACATACAAGTGAGATATTTGTTTTTTAATCTATTTCTTACATGAGAAACTAAAGACAGTGAAAGAGAGAATGATACTCAAATGAATTATTAACTATTGTTAAGTAATTCACATTTTAATCAGTTGTTATTCATTAATTTTATTCATTCAACAAATATTAATCTCTGTTTCACCATGGATTATCAGTCCTGCTGCTTTTCAAATAAGATTTCAGGGATTAAGCCTGACTATTAGCATTAAAAAAATTTTCCAAGTAATTGTGTGTGTGTGTGTGTGTGTGTGTGTATACTGCTATGATTGTGTCTTGATAAGCATAAAATTATACAATAAAATTCTTTAGAACATTGATTCATGGGCAATGTCTGTGGCTCATCGAGTAGGGCGCCGACCCCATATGTGGAAGGTAGTGGGTTCAAACCTGGCTTCGGCTGGACTGCAAAAACAGAAAAATAGCCAGGTGTTGTATTGGGAGCCTGTAGTCCCAGCTACTTGGGAGGCTGAGGCAAGAGAATCACCTATGCCCAGGAGCTGGAGTTTGCTGTGAGTTGTGAGACGCCACAGCACTCTACCGAGGGTGATAAAGTGAGACTCTGTCTCTACAAAAAAAAAAAAAAAAGGAACATTGATTTACTAGCTATTACCCAGAAATTCTTATTTAGTAAGATTATAATGAGGTAGAGATTTGGTATTTTAAAAAATATATCATGTAAAAACTAGTACGCTCTGGTTTAGCACATCCCAGTTTTGGACTAAGTCTTTAGCAGAGTGATTGGTTAATCATCAATTTTAGATTTGTCACCTTAAGGGGATCTTGTCCTATTTCTGTGGATGTAGCAGGAGAAAAGTGAGATGAATTGTGGGATTTTTTTGTGTGTCCACTAACCTGCTCTCTTCTGAATCGGTCTACTTTATGCGCCAAGGCACAGGCTTACTTCCCCTGCCTCATTTCAGGCTTTAACAATTCAGATACCAACAAGAATAGAAGTCCTTCTTTCAGTTAATTAGCTGGGTCCTGGTGGCTTACTTTGCTTATGCCAAGAACTCCCACACCAAACAGTACCTCCTGTAAACAAAGAAAAAGAAATCACAGCAAGATGACTAGTGTGACTGAAGCAGAAGTAAAGAAAGAAAATCAAAAACATTGAAGCGAAGAGTCAGCAGAGGTCCAAATTGCATAAAGGACTCACCAGGCATAACAAAAATGTTGGCTTCACTCAGAGAGCAGACAGACATCATTGGAAGACTGTCCTCACAAATATGACTTCATCTTACCTTTTACAGTATGATTCCAGTTGCTCTGTTTAGGATAAAACAAATAGAGCAAAGAATAGAAATACAGAGATGAGTTGGAAGGTAATGACAGCAATTTAGACCAGAGATGATGTTGTGTTTGTCCAAACTGATAGCAGTGGATAGCTAGAATTGGTCAGATTCTAAATTCTATGTAAGCATAAGAGCAACAGAATTTCTTAATTGATTGAAGTGATAATATGAGAAAATAACCAAATATGACCCCAGAGTTTGAGGACTATGCATCTAAAAGAATAATCTTATAACTGAAATAGGAAAGACTGAAAGAGGAGATAGATTCTGAATACAGATGTAAGAGACACATTTTTAAGTTTGAGATTTCCTTTAGGCCTACAAATAAAATTGCTGAATTTTTAGTTAATTTTAATTACTGACTCAAGAGTTCAGGGATCATTCCCTGGAGAGGAGTCTAAAACTTGGACTGATAATCATATCAGATGGCATTTAACGATAAGGGATTAAATGTATGTACAATAGGAAAGAGTATAGGTGGAATTCAGGAGAGGATTAAATACGGAGTCTTTGTGTAACCCCATATTAAAGTGGAGATGTGTGGAACACTCAGTACACTAGACTGACAAGACTATCCCCAAAAGAGCAAGAAGGAAGCTTTCAAGGGTAGTATCTTAAAAAGATAAAAAATCACATTATAACAAAGATATCTGTACCAGAATGTTTATTGCAGCCCAATTCATAATTGCTAAGTCATGGAAAAAGCCCAGCTGCTCATCAACCAATTAATGGATTAATAAATAGTGGTACATGTATACCATGGAATAATATGCAGCCTTAAAGAAAGATGGAGACTTCACCTCTTTCATGTTTACATGGATGGAACTGGAATATATTCTTCTTAGCAAAGTATCTCAAGAATGCAAGAAAATGTATCCAATGTACTCAGCCCTGCTATAAAGCTAATTTGTAGCTTTCATATGAAGGCTATAACCCAATTATAGCTCAAGTATATGGGGAAGAGGCAAGGGAGGGGAAGGAACGGGGGAGGTTGGGTGGAGGGAGGGTAATAGGTGGGGCCACACCTACGGTGCATCTCAGAAGGGTACAGGTGAAACTTACTAAATGCAGAATACAAATGACTTCATACAATAACTAAAAAAATGCCAGGTAGGCTATGTTAAACAGTTTGATGAAAATATTTCAGTTTGTGTATGAAACCAATGCATTGTACCCCATGATTGCACTAATGTACACAGCTATGATTTAATAAAAAATAAAAACAAAAAAAAAACAGAAAGAAAACATGCAGAGATACTTGGCACTAAGGAAACTATCCCTACCCCCATGAAGCATAAAAGAGGGCTCAAAAGGCAAAAATGTAAAGCTACATTACAGTATCTTCACCTATGTTTAGAATCAGAAAGAGAACTTCATTTAAAGTGATTTCAACATTGGATCTGAAGAATGAATGTGTGTCTGTCTAGTTAATGAGAAAGAGACTTTCAGAGAAGGAATGTTTTGGGCTGTGCCTGTAGCTCAAGGAGTAGGGTGCTAGCCCCATATACCATGGGTGGTATCCCGCCACAACAACAACAAAAAAAATGCAAAAAATTAAAAAGAAGAATTTGTGTATAGTTTGCGTCAAAGATATAGGTGTGCCCATCACCTGAATAGTGTGCATTGCACTCATTGGGTCTGAATTTAGCCCTCTCATTCAACACCCTCCCATGTGCTTGCTTTCCATTGAGTTTTATTACCAGATGTGCCCATGATGTTGATCAATTTATTCCAATTTAATAGTGAGTACATGTGGTGTTTGTTTTCCATTTCTACCATACGTCTCTTAGGAGAATGGTCTCAAGTTTCATAAAGGTTGTTACAAGAGGTATTAGTTCACCATTTTTTTTTTACCATCCCTTCATATTGAGTCTATGTGAGTCCTTAAAGTTTAAATGTGTTTCTTGAAGAAAAGAGATATTTAGGTTGTATTTTTTCATCCGTTCAGGCAGACTGTGCCTCTTAAGAGGGGTATTCAGACCATTCACATTGACTGACAGAATCCATATGTAGGATGCTGTTCTGTTCATCCTGTTGGATAGTACCATGTTACTTTGTTTTACCTCTTGTGCTATAGTTTTAAGTGAGTTCTGAGCTTTAGCTTTTGGGAGGATTACACTGGTAGGTGTCTATTGCATTGACCTATGATAATGCAGTTCTGAGTATTTCCTGCAGAGAAAGTCTCGTTTGGACAAATTTCCTCAGTGTCAGCTTGTCTGAAAAAGTCTTCATTTCTCCTTCATATATCAAATTTAGTTTTTGTGGTTATCAAACTCCAGGATGGCAGCTGTTATGATTAAGATTAAAAAGACTGAAGACAACAGAAGGTGAAGCAGGTGGCAGTCTAGAGACATCTTCTTACCAATTACTTGTGAGATGGGGAAAGTGGACTTAAGCCACCTCTGGCCGGAGGAAATCTACCCAGAAACATCACTCCAAGGACACTGTGAAGGAGCAAGAGATTTCAGGAGCCAATAAGGAGGTCGGGAGCTGAGGAAAACCACCAAAGAAGTCAGGTGCTTGGTATGGGCAGAAGCCAGCAGATTTGCCAGCTCTCCAACAAAGGACTGGGAATAGGAAAGGGCTGTTGTATAGTTTTTTGATTTTGGACTGGGCTTCTCACTGGAGCAGCAAGTAAGCTCAAATATCATCCTGTGGCTGGGGTTGAATGCTGGGCATATTGGTCCTCCCATTTGGTTGGCTTCTCATGGGGGGCTGCCATTGTGGAAAAGCTGCATGTGGAAGGAACAGTCATGAGGTCCTAGTACATGACTAGCTCTAGCAAACCTACTGAGCTCGAGCAGCCATCCTTGGCATGAGTCGAGTGGCCACCACGCCCCCCAGGAGGGGCATTTTAGGGGCTTTTAGGGAACACTGTTGCGTGGGACTCCTGGGAAGTCTAGTGAGAATTATGAGACTTCAGTCCCATGGAGACTGAATGCTGACAAATACACTAGGTCCATATGAGGGCAAAGAAGTCCAAAAGACAATACCCAATCTCCTTTAAACTAGAGACTGGCTTCTAATCCCCATCACATATAGGAAATCTAGCATGTGTTCTCTATCTCTTAACACCACATTGCCACGTGGGGTCCAGGCAACATATATACTTAATATATAAAATAGAATTTTATACATTAATATGTATTCTATAAAATAATATATTGTAACTATATATTATATTTTATATAATATTTTATATATATAATCAAAGCATAAGCACAAACACACAGATATATGCTGTTACATTTTTTGCTTCTTATCACCTCAGTTATTTTTCTTTTCTTTTTTTACTCTTCAGTTGGAAGTGTTATTTATTGTTTAGTATTCTGGGGGGGTTATATTACATTTTTATTCTTATTTTTTTAACAAGTGAACAGTTTATTAAGAATTAAACAAAGGTATGATGTGATACAGTACGAGCAAGACACTCAAGATAGGTATAATAGTACTACTCACACAAAAACTTAAATTTCACCTCAAAAAAAAACATAAGACAAAAGAGAAAGTAATTTCACTGTTATAAAATAAGATATTTCATGCAAAGTATT
>CAUYON010051676.1:0-26398 GCA_963573935.1 Arctocebus calabarensis
AGTTCAAGCCCGGCCTCCCCCAACTGCAAAACAAAAAAATAGCCGGGCGCTGTGGCGGGCGCCTGTAGTCCCAGCTACTCGGGAGGCTGAGGCAAGAGAACCGCTTAAGCCCAAGAGCTGGAGGTTGCTGTGAGCAGTGTGACGCCACGGCACTCTACCCAGGGCGATAAAGTGAGACTCTGTCTCTACAAAAAAAAAAAAAAAAGAACCTTAAATGACCTTTTCCCCTGTGAGAATAAAAAAGCATGGAAGAAAAATAAAGTCTTGTCTCGGTCTTAGCCTGACTGAGTCCATTACCCTGTGTGTGTGTGTGTTATTTCATCCCAGCGCCCCCTCCTCAGAACCTCGCTAGTGGATGGTGGGCCCGTCACTTACCCTCAGCAGAGTACTGTGGCATCACAGCTCACAGCAACCTCAAACTCTCAGGCTCAAGCAATTCTCTTGCATCAGCCTCCCAAGTAGCCAGGACTAGAGGTGCCCACCCCAGCAACCGGCTATTTTTCAAGACAAGGTCTCACTCTGGCTCAGGCTAGTCTTGAACCTGTGAGCTAAGGCAATCTGCCTGCCCCAGCCTCCCAAGTGCTATAAGGATTATAGGCATGAGTCACCACACCTGGCACATACATATTTTCATCTATGAAAATGACAACAGATGTAAATCTCAAGGCAGGAGTTAAGTATCTCATTCAGTTTATTGACTCCTCAGCCTGCGAGATGGGATTTGGGACTTTTTATAGTTCTGAATTCAAATTTACTTGCAAATAGTTGTGTTCCTTAATATGCTCTACGATTTATTAGAAAACAGTGAGGTGATAACAAAATGAAGTTTTCATATTATAGTCTGAATTGAAAGCCAACACACAAATAAAATATAAATAATTAATTTCCCCCAATACAACAATGGATTAAGAAGCCAGGTGAAGAACTATTATTACCTGATGCCTTTTTTACCACCTTTCTTGATAGATAGATGCAAATTATTTAAGCTTATAAATAAGAATATTAATTATATCTGAAACATGCTCAGTGCCTTATGATTTTAGAGTATTTCTACATGTAATATCTCTTTAGCCCCATAATAAATAGGTAAAAAATATGGCATTCTTTTAATTTTACATATGAGAAGATGGGGATGTTGAAAGGTCATATGAAAATTCATTGTCATGTACCTAGTTAAGTGTGATGCTTGGACTAGGGACTGGATCTACAGCTTCATTTCCAATGTGCTTCAGTAGCTTTCAGATGCAAAATCAACCACATTTTATTCTCACTTTTGAATAATAATATCTGGTAAATCATCTGGGAAGAGAAGCATTTTTCATAGCTCTCACCTGGATAAAATATTGTTTAAATCTACTAGTGATTGGCATGGGCCTGAGCCGAAGTGCTAACATATGGGAATAGAAAACCTTTTTGCTCTTTGCAGAAAACATTTATTTTTCCTGGCAGCTTATCTTCAAGGTAGCTGCTGGATGGTGTTAATAAGCTCAGAAGGAAGGATCTAGAAGGGTGACAAATGAGGGTGTGAAATCCAGCTTCTCTTGATGTAAAATAAGACCCATAGGTACCAAAGTGCTCTGAACCAAGAGAGAACACCGTGACTCACAGCATTTACTAAATAAAACATAACTGAAAAGTTACCTTGGGGAGCTAGGTGAAACATGCCAGGTTAACTTCTGCAGTTTTCAATGTGACTTTTTCTCATTTTAAAGAAAAAAGAAAACTGAGTCACTAAGTTCAGAGTAGAATTCTCTGGCCATATTTTTGATCCTTCTACATGAAAAAAATTACTAAATTCAAATCCAAAGTTATTATAAAGCCTTTATACTATCCATGACAACTACACAGAGAAAATCTGTTACAAGGGAAACAGGAGATTAGGAAAAGTGATATTGCATATGTAAATCTTTTAGCGGTCTAGAGTAACCCAAAATATTTTCCCCAAAGTATAAATTGCAAGTTAATTTTAAGATACAAAGGATGTTAACAAATTGGTGAGCTAGAGAACATGGTTTCTGTGGAAGATTAAATTTGAATAATTTTATTGGAGAAAGACACAGCTACGGTTAACAACAACTTTCAAGTAAATTGGATTTTTGTTAGATACCAATCATTTATTGTTCGGTTCGCTGGAATCAGCAATTATATAATTTTAAATGATAATGTGAAGATTACAGTAGGATATAAAATTAACACTTTTGAACTCAGCTAATATATTAAATGCCTAGAATTTGTATATTCTGATAGATACAGAGGTTATAATTATGAATGTTATGAGTTGAATTGTGTCTCCACAAAGATATTTTGAAGTCTTAACCATGAGTACCCATGAATAGAACCTTATTTAAAAATAGGGTCATTGAAGAGATGCTTGATGAAGTCACACAGGTGACGTCTAATCCAATGTGAATTGTATCCTCATAGGAATAGGAAACTGTGGGCACAGATGCACAGAGAGAGGAGAATGCCACATGAAGTCACAGGGATACACACAGAGAGAAGATAATGTAGAGATATCTTACCATCCACAGAGAGAGGGCAGCCACGTAAAGACCTAGGCAGAGAGTGCAGTTACGCTTGATTACTGGAAAGTGGACGAAACGAGGAAGCTCCACTACACATCTCACAAAATACATGTATATGGCCTGGTTAAAACCTTGAGTTGGACTCCTAACATCAAGAACTATGAGACACTGAATGTCTGTTGTCTTAAGCCACCCAGTTTGTACCCTGTTATGTTAGCCCCAGCAAACTAGTACAATGAGTAAGACATTTTCTTTGGCCTGGAGAAACAAAAAACCTAGTGGGAAAACAGGAAATGGTGTAATTAGAGTTTACCCGTTCTGACTCCCTGCTCTTCTAGAACCCCTCCCTCTGCATGCAGAACCCTGTCTTTCCTTCAAACTCATCTCAAATGCTGCTTTCTCTGGGAGGACATTTTGATTTTTAAATTAAAATTGCTTTATTTAATAGTATGTATCCTTCTGAATTGTAAAGATGTGTTTTTATATTTATTTCACAAATACCTCCTGCGAGCCATACTTTATGCCCAGAGCAGTATTTGGCACAATCTGTTGAGTAATGAATGATAAAAGGAATATTTAAAAATGAGTCTCATTCAATGAAACAATTCATTCATTCATTTAATGAAACGGAATTCAGTATGAAACAGTACATATAATAGATGAACTATATGCTTAAATTTTATATGATTAAATTCAGTGTGAAGTGCCATAACTAACATGTACAAGATACCTTAGGAACAGAGAGGCGAGAATAAATTAACCAAGCTTGAGGTTAGGCATGGCGGCTAATGCTGCAGTCCTAGCACTCTGACAGGACTAAGCAAGAGGATCACTTGAGCTGAGGAGTTGGAGACCAGCCTGAAGAATAGCAAGACCCATTTCTACTAAAAATAGAAAAATTATCTGGGCATGGTATTGGCACCTGTAGTCCCAGCTGCTCAGGAGTCTAAGGCAGGAAGCTCACTTCAGCCCAAGAGTTTGAGGTTGCCATGAGCTCTGATGTCACCATGGTGAGATTCTGTCTCAAAAACAAACAAAAAAACATAGAAAAGGAGAAAAATACAGAAAAGAAAAGAAATAAAAAAGAATAATTAACTTTGACTAAAGGAGTCAAGGGAGGGAGGCTTAAAATGTTCCTCAAGTTCTGAGAAGGATTGTAAAATGCTGTCCATACAAGTGGGATGTGTAATATCACCCCAGAATTTCCTTTCTGTTTCAATGAAAGTAAAGTCTGTTAATATTTCAAGCATGGCTTTTGAGACTAATTGCATTAAAAAAATACAACTTAAAGAATACTTCAGGTGTCACTTCTCTTTGTCAATCTAAATTTACGTATCTATATTTTGCAAATTTTCATTTGCATTTAAAGGACTCTGACCCTTATTGCCTGTTAGGTGAAGAATATATGAATATGCTGATTTATAAGGGCATTCAGTTTTGTACACAAGTTATGTTTGCAATGAGCTCTAGGAACTAAAACTTCACTTGGCCTAAAGAAGACTGAGACAGTGCTTTAACATACATGGTGGTAGACATCAGTTTTCAGCTTTCCTTTCTAAATCACAGAGAATTTCTTTAGATTACTTATGAAAGAATATTTAGATTTCTGCTGGTATGATATTTCATAGCCACTTTTCCTTCAATCTTTTTTTTTTCTCTTAAGCTTATGTTACAACGACTTTTAATTTGAGGAAATGGTAACTGTTGGGAGTGAATAGAGGAACAAAGATGGGAACGGAAAAACTGGGCAGACGCATGACAGGTGGCAGAGAAAAGCCAGAATGGAATTAACAAGAGGACACACATCATCCACAGGGATAAATGTGAAATTTCAGAGTAAGAGAAAATTTTGTCTTTGCAAACATTTTCAGAAATAATATTAATAATATCTTACTCTGGTATAGACTTTATAATATGTTTTATGTGATCATTTCATGTGGCCTATGGGGTAATACTGTAAGATAATCATTATTCTCTTCTAAAAATGAAGAAAATGAAGAATTCTAGGTTAAAAAAGAATAATTTTTCAAAATTCATAAGGCTAAAAATGTCCAAGGACAGTGACTCAGAATCGAATCATCCAACTTCAAGGGCATGTTTATATCACTTCATTCCAATGATGACATGGATCCATGTGATCAAGTCTACAGTCTTGAAATTGCAGTGAAAAAATGCACTCTGGCTTCCTAATAACTTGTAGTAGGCAATTTAGTTTTTGAAACTGCATCCTGTTTACTCCTTGATGCTACAGATATATACCTGCTATTTAAGCATTGCTAAATAGCTAAAAGCCTAAAGCCCCATAAATGAAGAACACATTTATATCTACAGGTTTTGCATATTCTGCATTGTACTTACTGGGCACATATATTCCAAGACCCATAATTATGGTTTGTACAAACACTTATAGAAGAAAAAGTCATGGCAAAAGTGAAAGTTTGGTGTGGGAAGTGCTGTTTACTTTATTTCAGGGGGACCATTTTTGTGCATGTTTATATATGTGCCTGTGTATTCATGCATATATGGAGTTGAAGGGATCACTTTGCTCAAAAATACCTAATGATATTAAAGAGTCGCTGAGATGGAAGAAACCTTAAAGGTTGTGAAAGAATATAGAGTAGAAACATTGTTCCTTCCAAAGACAAACCTTTAAAAAGATAATCTAATTACTGGGAATAACTTATTTAGACTGAGTTTGAAAACAATATCTCCATGTAACCTAATTGTTCCCATTTGGCCCTACATAGCTACACACTCTGTTAACAATTTTTCAAATACTTGAAGGTTGTTACCATTCATTGTCTCTGATAGGCCTTTTCCTCTTCAAGGAAAATATTTGCAGTTGTCTCAGTCATTCCACATATGAAATGGCTGCCCTTCTGTTTTTCTACTTAATATTGTTGAGGCCTACCTTCAAATGTGGCATTTATCCCAGCGAAAACCATTAGGTATGTTGATTCTGATGCAGTATTAAGGACAGGGGTAGGGAAAATTTCAGGTCAGTGGGCCACATTAATTTAGCTGTAATTGAATAGGCTGTATTCAAGAGACCTCAATGAGATTTACTTTAAAATGTACCTTATTTTTGTAAAAATATGTTGTGTACTTAATAATTTCAAAAAAATGAAAACTCTTTGCTAATTTTAAAGTTAATTAACCTTTTCATGATTTTGTTGTATCTGCTTTTGGTTAGAAAATGCTTGAACATTTGGTTGTAGCATAGAAGACTGCAGTTTCCTTTGATCCTCTAGGTCAGGGGTCCTCAAAGTATGGCCCACGGGACACATGAGTTGGTGTGAATTGTATTTGTTCCCGTTTTGTTTTTTACTTCAAAATAAGATATATACAGTGTGCACAGGAATTTGTTCAGAGTTTTTTGTTTTTTTTTTAAACTATAGTCCGGCCCTCCAGCGGTCTGAGGGACAGTGAACTGGCCCCCTGTTTAAAAAGTTTGAGGATGCCTGCTTCAGGTGGTATGAGTCATTTGTGACCCTAGGAACCTCTTCATTTGGGTTGGGTTTCCCTTAGGTAAGAGAATGTCAATTCACAGCAATAAGTGATTAAAAAGCAAGAAAGCACTTTTGAGCACATAACCAAAAACAAAGGGATTTTATTGTATTTTTCCATATTTCCATTGAATCTTTATTAGCATCAAAGAATGACTTTAAAATATCATGTACTTATAGATAAGGATACAATATCCTAAACAACATATTGACAAGTTGAATTAAAATATTAATATTTAAGTAATGTACTTTGGTCAAAATTGAATCCAATTTATTTGAAAGTTAGTCATTATTTTCTTCTCTTATCCTCATCTATAAGTGATACATGTTTGTAATTTCCCTTTATAACAATATATTTTCTCCAATTTCAATATCAGGTGTATCCAGATCAATTAGAATGATATTGAAATATTTCTTCTTTTTTTATTGTTTACAAGCTTTCTGGAATTGCTTATTTTGTAAAATGATTGTGGTCTATGAGTTTATGATAGTTTGAACTTTGTTATTTAATTTAATTCATTGCTTAATTACTGTTTTCCTATGAATGATTATACCGTGGTTAATATGTTAGCATAGCAGTATTCGCAGATAGTTTTCTGTTTGTTGGGAGGTTGGGCTTTGGGGGGGAGAGAAGAGTTGCATGAAATATCTTATTTTATAACAGTGAAATTGCTTTTTATTTTGTCTTGTGATTTTTTTAAGTGAAATTTAAGTTTTTATATGAGTAGTACTATTATACCTATCTTGAGTGTCTTGCTTGTACTGTATCACATCATACCCTTGTTTAATTCTTAATAAACTGTTCACTTGTTTAAAAAAAAAAGAAAGAAAGTAGCTGGGCATTGTGGTGGGCACCTGTGGTCCCAGCTACTTGGGAGGCTGAGGCAAGAGGATAGCTTGAGCCCGAGAGTTTGAGGTTGCTGTGAGCTGTGATGCCACAGCACTCTACCAAGGATGACAAGGTGAGACTCTGTCTCAAAAAAAAAAAAAAAATCATGTAGTGAGAGCTCGATCAATTCCATCTATAGTTCTTTAGGTGCCTCAATTATGTGAGGCTGAAATGCTAAATTGAATGTGATGTCATTCATAGTTTTCCAAGTTAATGAGACTTTCATTGTATTCTCTAATTAATAGGTCTGTTGCAGCTGTGTATTCTTCAAATGATTCACATATATCTTCTGCTCATCAGTGATCTTTGCTAACTGGGGAAAATGTTCATCTGAAATTTCCTTTTGAAGAAAAATTGTTTTTAAAAAATGTAGTTTTTTATGAAATGCTTGGATTTTTTTTTTGCCACATACAATATGTGTAAGTCATTTTGTTTTGATGTGATCTCACACAGAAATGCTGCACTCCTGTAGAAATTTTCTTATAATAATTCACATAGCTGATTCTGTTCTTCATAGAATTTAACTATTTGTTCTTGCAGACATAAAATTTCAGCTAACATCTGTCCCTGTGCTAGCCCATTCATGTTAGAATGTTAAGGCAAATCCACATCAAATACCTCAAGGTTCAAATGTAGCATGTTATGAAACTGACAAAGCCATGTTGTATTTGTACAGATCTAGTTTAAAAGTGTCATCTAAAAATAGTAACTTTAGCATAGACATTTTGCTGATGCAAAACACAATGAAAAGAAATAAGAGCATCTGAATCTGTTAATATGTTTTTTAATCTGTGCAATAAACCCTTCATGTTTTCCTGTCATGGAAGGTGCACCCTCTGTACATACATACTAGATTTGCCAAATCCAGTCCAACTTCACAACATATCTTTTGAAAGATATCTGATCCCCATATTCTATTCACAAGAGTGCCCAAAGCCAGCAATTCTTGGTCATAAAGAAAATCTTCTGTCATGACCTGAATGAAGTATAAAGCCTGTACCAAGTCTGTATCAGTTGATTCTTCCAGAGTGATTGAATAATATATATTTTCTTTTTGAAGTATGGCATGAAGTTATTCTCTTAAGTTGAAGGATAATTCACGCTGCTGATCAGTTATGGTTCTCTTTGAAAGAGCCAGTTGTTTGTACTTTGCAACATTCCAGGGTCTAAGCATCCTACAACTTTGACTATACATTCTTTCACAATTTCCATATGCTTGAATGACTTCCCCTTTCCTCCTAGTATATAAACTACTTAATAAGTTACTTCAGTGGTGTTATTTCCAGGCCCTATTGCTGCTTGAAAGAATTGCCTTTGCTTTTCCTTTTCATATTTTAATTTCATCAGTACAACCTTTCTCCCACTAATTTATAATATTTGTGGGTTTTATGGGTGTTATAATACTAATGAACATTAAATTTCTTTAATCTTGATATTGCAGGATCACAAAGCAAGAAATCATCTTACCTTTAGCAGAAACAAGATAATATTACAATTCTCAATCCTCATTAAAAAAATCTCTTTTCTTCCTTTGTTTTCTTGTTCTTCTTTGACATGATGGCCTGTTAAGGAGACAGAATTAAAAAATAGTGTCTAGCTATGCCATTATTCACAAATTCCACTTCAAATAGAATCACGGTGCACCATTGTCCTAAGCTGATAACAACTGGAATACTCACCCCCCATAAACTCTTGCCAACCAATCAGGTGGAGGAAGTTAGAACTAAGTCTTGAGCACAGCAGCTGTCATCAATTTAGCCTTTATGGATACTAATGTTCTAATGGTGCTGGTCTATCTAGGAGGATTATTTTGTTGAAACTTATTTTATTCTTTGGTATTTTAAATACATTCTTTTAATAAATAAAAATAAAAAAGTAAACAAAAATATATTAATAAAAATAAAATAATTAGTTCGGTAAAACTTGAATTCAGTCAAAGGCTTCACTTTAGGACCTGGAATGTGGCCTTGAGGATGCAGGCTCACCACTCCTGTTTAGGAGAAGGACAACTTCCCTAGTTTACATGGATTTAGCTCTTAGGATAGATACACTCCAGTGCTGATGCTTACTGGTTTATTCTTAAGGGAAGAAAACCTTATATCCTTAGTGCATCACCTTTGAGCCATTCTATACTTATACAGTACTTTGGGGCTTAAAGTCACTTTCCTCTTAATGTTTTAAAACTTTTGTCTTTTTAATTTCAGCTATTTATTTCTGTCTTCCCAGATTTCATGGAATTTCAATTCTCTCATCTTGCAAATTGGCTTCCTGTTAACATTTGTAGCACCCACAAAATTGATAAGAACACCTTTTCTATCTTTGTGTTTTGTGGGACATAGGATCAGTGCCCAAGTGGAGCCTTTCTTGAGCTTACTTTAATATATAACAATATAAAGTCACACTCTAAACTCTGATAATATTGTGAAAGCAACATTGAATCCACTTCATAGTACTCTCTCCTGGACCGAATTCCCCAAACATCTTACAAAAATCTTGTGTTAGTGCTTGTATTTGTCTAATATCTAATAATGTAACAGTCATATTCTTTAAAGCATGGTGGTTTGAGTTAGTAATATGTTTTCCTATGTAGGAAAGTATATATCCTGGTCTCCTTTGGAATTTGTGTGGTCATGTGACTATATTCTTGTCAATAGAATGAGAGTAAAAATGATCTGTATCTTTTCCTTCTCTTCCCACTGACCACAAATAGAGCAATTTGCCTTGGACCCCATGGAAATCACATGTCAATGATGGCAATGCTTTCATATTAGTGATGTATTATCTGCCTTCATATTTTTAGGACATTCTAATACAGCTGCTTAGCTGACACATATGGCAGGAGAAGGAGAAGAATTATCAAATGTCTTATAGATGTCCTATTTCTTCAAGTTTCAATTTACTAATCTTATCATTCAAGAATGATTTATGCTAATAACTACTTCTTTTATATGTGAAGACTTCAGAAAATGTTGACTATCAGTCATTTATAGTTTGATGTCTATGAATATAACCATGGCACAAAATAAATACATTGCTGAAAATAGCAGAGGTTAGAGAATAATAAGATTGTAGATTGTTGATGAGTGATGGCCACAGGAGATTTCATTTTGGAGAATGGAGCATTTGGCTGAGCAGCCTTACATGGAGTTGGTAGATTTAGATAGCCATAGATAGACCACTGTCAGGGCTCTGTGTGGTTGAATGAAAAGCAACATAGCAAAAGGTTCAGAAAAAGAAAAATGAGCAGGCTCAAAAGCTAACTTTGGCTTCTTTTTGCAATTTTCATCAGAAATACAGTATTTATATTCATTGTACATAAGTATGCACTAGTTATATCCATTGTATTTTGGGAACACATCTCACATGTAGGAAAACATAGGTCACCAGAACCTATCTTTAGTTTCTATGAAACGTAGGGTAGTGCCTAACAAAACCATAGGAAAATTGTGCAGACTACAAGCCTATCTGGCCCACCGCCCGTTAGCCCAGGCCTTTTGTCTAGTGGATATACAGTGCTGTCTACTCCATACAGTCTGAATGTGAAGAAAAGATAAGGAGAAAGAAGGAAAGTGGAAGCAGCAACAAAAACAACTAAGAAAAGAAAGAAATAGACACCAGATGCCTGCTACTGGAGAAAGATGTGTATCCTTCTGCTTGCATTTCTCCTCTCTCTCACCTTCTTCACTTTAATAAAAATGAGCATTCCAGATTTCTCTTTTTAATAACATAAGAAACTTATTCTGATGAATATTAATAAAAAGTTATTTCTTGAATGGTTGAAGTTATTTTAGTACACTTCTGACAATGGATTCTATTTTTCAGTGGAGAGAAAGTTCACAATTGTGCAATTGGAACAGGTAACACTATTCCTCCTATGGTGGTGTGTGATGCATTACCATGTTAAAGTCACCAATCAAACAACCCTCAGAAAGAATGAGGATTCATGGTTGAACTACAAGCAAAACAAATTTTATGAGAAATGTAGGGTATTTCTACCCTTCACCCTGCTTGCTCTCTGTCATTCCTGAAAGCATCTGCTGTTGAAAGAGCTTGCCAAAAATGTCACTGCCAGATTTTGCTGGACATGGGCTCTGATCATTTCCAAATGACAGAAAATCAGCTGTGGGATTTAGGCTTTAAGTAATCATTAACCATGGGCCTTACATTGACTGGGTGGAAAATATAATGTTCTTAATCTGCCTGATCTGAAAGGTCAAGCTGTGCCACAAGCTGCTTGCTCCCAGGGATTCAATGCCAGCCACAATGGCCTCAACAATAAGACAGCTTCGCCCTTAAAGATAGTACATTCCTTTCCCAAGGGTTAACAGTAGAAGCACCCATGTGGATATTCTCTATGTTAGACCTAAGATATCAATAGTACTTCTTTGTCTATATCAGAGCTAGGAGGAACAACTCAAAATACTAGCTTTGTGAGATAGAAGAAATGAACATACTAGGCTTAGTCAATGCAGAAGTCATAATGTTATTTTTTTTTCTGTTTCTTCTAATTAAAGGTCCACTTTATAATGCGTTCATACAGTCTTACTAGGTAAAAATATTTCTCAAAATGTTCTTTAAACACTTCTTATACTATTATTCAAAGACCAGGATTTACTTATTCTATTTTAATAGCGATTGCTGTCTAAGTATCTAAGTGCCTGATTCTTTTCTTAGAATTCAGATATTTACCATTATAGATGTAATAAATCAAGACTCCTGGTTTGTAGCCCAGGGTGTAAAGAGCTTGGAAGTTGTAACTTCACCCTAACAACAAGTAAAATGCAGAACCAACTGAAAAATCAACAACTCTTCTTAGACCTGTCAGAAAAGTGAAGACACAGGGTAAAATGTGTGGTTACAGAGAATTACAACTTACAGAGCAAAACCCCACAAGTAGAAACCTCCACGGGAACCAATGCTGGAGTGGGAACACCTGAACTATGATTGATAAATTACTGGAGCTTCAGTATAGACAACTGTGAGAAAACAAACAAACAAAAGAAAACGAAAAAATGCTAGAAAAACTCAGTAGTTATGAATAGAGGTATCATGCTTGTGAGTTTTATCTCCAGAAACTGTACCAGGTCCTCCCAAGAATATCAGAGGAAAAAACCCTCATGCTTTGGGCAGGAGGAGGAGAAAAGAAATCATTTAGAAATACATCGTAACATTATATTCTTCTTAACAAGGACTGTTCTCAGGAGAAGATATTTTACCTGAGTATCCTGATAAAGTTTTATCAGAGCCTAATGCAGCAAAAAAGCATACAACTCCTAGTCCCTTCTAGCCATCCTGCACCACCTAAGGTGGGGTCAATACTGAGACATTTGGGGAAGTCTCCTGTCCAGAGGGCTCATCAAAAGACTGAGACCTAATTTTAGGACTACAAAATGCTTCTCCACCCCCAGTATTTTGCCACTAAATTAATAAAAGCCATTTGATGCAGTTGCTTTTACTCAGTACTTCATGTCTATGTTCAACAAAAAGTTACAAGCCATACTAAAAGGCAAAGAGGAATTAAAATCAAGTCAAAGACAGCAAGAATGTTAGAGTTATGGAAACAGCAATTTTTGAAAACTATGCTTCATATGTTACAGGGTATAATGGAAAAAGTAAATAATATTCAAGAACACATGGATAATGTTAGCAGACAGAGGGAAATTCTAAGAAAGAACCACAAAGAAATGCTATAAATTAAAAAAAATTATAAGAGTGAAGAATACTTTAATAGAGCAGGATACACCTGAGGGAGGAATTTCTGAGCTAGAGGATATGGTAATAGAAACTTGTGAAACTGAGAAGCAAAGTGCTCACTTTTTATGGGATTGTTTGATTTTTCTTGCTGATTTGCTCCAGTGCTTTATAGATTGTAGCTATTAGCCCTTTATCAGATGTATAGGCTGTAGAATCAACCCAGGTGCCCACCAATTCATGAGTGGATTAATAAAATGTAGTATATGTAGCTCACAGAGCACTACTCAAACATGAAAATGAATTAATGCCTTTTACAACAATCTGGATGGCATTGGAGACCATTCTCTTAAGCATCGCAAGTCTGAAAAAACAAGCATCATGTGTACTCACTATTAAATTGGAAGTAACTAGCTAGAGTTTGTACACAGATGGAAGTGAAAGTCAACAAGAATCAAGGGGAGGGTATAGTGAGGAAGGATTGGGTGAAGTCATACTAAACAGACACAAGTCACACTATCTGAGTGATTGGCACACTTAGTGTACAACTTTGATTCATGTAGTACAAAAGTCATCCATTTAACCAAAACACTTCTGCCCCCATAATATTCTGAAATTTAAAGAAAAGCAAACTGAAAAGCAAGAACAGAAGTTGTAGCCTATGGATAATAAGAAAACCAGAAGGAGAAAAAGTGAGAGAGGAATAAAAACAATACTAAAGCAATAATGTCTGATAATTTCACCAATTTAATATCAAGCACCAAACCAGAGATCTGAGAAGCTCAGAGAACATAAAACTGTGCAAATGCCAAAGAAAAGATGGCAGCATCTTATTCAAACCTCAGAAAATCATAAATAAAGAAAAACCTGGAAAGAAGCAGGGGTGGGGGTGGCGAGGAATACTTTATCTTTAGAGGAGCAAAGATAAGATTTATGTATGATTACTCCTCAAAAACTATAAAGAAGAGAGTGGAATAAAATATTTAAAGTATTGAGAGGAAAAAAACCTACCAACTTAGAATTACATAGAGCGTAGCTGAGTTGGCACATTAAATAACATTAAATTAACCATCACATCTAGTACAGATTTTCTGTCTATGATTGGATTGGAATTGTTTCCAACAGCCCCATGAACATGGTTTCCAGCACCTCAAGTGGCATTAAATAAATCCTTATTGAACTGAATCATCATTTCAGGGAACTGGACAAGCCCAAGCAGGCTTATGTTTACTTAGTAAAATACATTTGAAGTTTTTCGTGTAGATCAAGTGATAGAATTTGTTCAAAGCTCAAGTGCACATGCTGAAGTCTTCCCCTGAAAAATCCAGTTACTCCTGGATCCAGTCAGTTCTCTGATGTGCTAACAATCATGTTCTTCACCTAAATGATACTCATAGGTTTTGATTACCAAGCATATGAATAGGATTTCCCAACTTTTCAAATCAGATATCACGTGCATCATGGTAGTATTGAGATACTGAGGAAAACGGATTGGCTGCTGTACTGTGTGGGCAGATCACAGCTTTACTGTGTCCCTCATTTCACTGAAGATGCTAGGTAGGGGTGGTGGGATTTTCTGTGCAGCTGGTGGATTTTATCCTACTCCCTTCACATTGTCATTTTAGTTTCATTATAGTCGCATAACAGCATTTACTAGGATGTGACAGGTACCCTCATAGGTACTGGAGACAAAGAGATGAAAGACATCGTTCCTGGCATCAAGGAGCTCACAGGCTCATTAAGGAAATGGAACCATAAAACTACAATTAAAGCACAGAAAATGAGCCAAGAGACTCAGGCTTTTCCAGGGGCCATTTCGATGGTAAGTATACCACAGTGCTGGCCTAGAGCAACACAGTGAGACTCTGTCTAAAAGAATAAAAAAGAAAACACAAAAAGCAGATGATGTTATCACCATATCCAAGGAAGGATGGAAGGAAGAGACTTACAAAAAGACCAGAAACAGACTCCTGTGCACACATCAAACAATGTTTACTTGTCTACGAGAAAGAGAAAGACTCGAGCACAACGAGAGAAGCAGTGCAGGCAGGGGGGTGTCTCGGTCAGGGCTGAACTGCGCGCACTATAAGTGATTCCATAAAATTCCAGTAATGGAGCTGCCCTGTGCAGACGTACCATTTTTATCTTTTAATACCATTTCTCCCCGTACCTTTTCTTTGTGTAGATATGTTTAATACATACATCTTGTCACGTTGTAATTGCCTGTAACTTTCAGTAGAGTAACGTGCCGTACAGGTTCATAGCCTCCTAAGAATAAAACAGGCTGCACCATCTAGGGTTTTGCAAGTACACTCCACGATGTTGGAGCAACATTAAAACTGCTTAACAACATGTTTTTCAGGATGTATAACCATAGGTAAGGGACCCAGGCCTGCATATAGTAGAAAGATCATAAATAGCCTCACTTGTAAGCAGAAGTTTGGGGATGGTAACTTCGGCAGTATACACGGATTAAAGATGGAGACTGACTCTCCTCCCTTCGAACGTGAGCTAGTTAATGACACTTAATGTAATTGATGGTTTACGTAATTAATACTTACTGCCTTTCTTAAGCAACACATATGACAAGAACTTCTAAGGCAAGCTCTTAAGAAGCCTTGCATCATCTGACCAGGCCTCTCGAACTTTTTTCTTAGAGTTCAGCTTTCCATGCGAAGGGGAAAATCCCTTGCCAACAGCCCTGGCTGAATTCCCAAATAACAGCCAACTTCCCCTGGCCACTCACGTGCATTTTAGAACTGGATCCTCCAGTCCCAGTCAAGCCATTTCAGCTGATGCACATAGGGAAGAGATGAGCCACCCTGCTGAGTCCTGCCCTAATTGCAGATTCATGAGCAAAACAAACCAAAGATTGTTGCTGCTTTAAGCCATAAAGTTTTGGGATGGTTATGCAGCTTACATAACTGGAATGACTTCTAAATGAGGCTTACTGTATACATAGCTTTCTATTTTCTACATATATATAAATGGCATAGTTCAGTGCACATTCTCAGCAGGATGAGTGCCGTGGACGTGCTCTCCCAGACCAGGTTCCTACAAAGTAGAAGAGGCGTCAATTGTTAGATGATCTTGGAAGTCATTCTTCAGGGATCATTCTATACTACTTTTAGATAAAATCCTCCCATTAGTAGACATAATTTGGGGAATTTTAAGGTAGAGTTACAAGACCTACCTCCATGGAAGCCAAGCCTAAAGCCCCACTTGCTATGGTGTTCAAGACTGGCACTTGACTATCAGTCACTTTATGGACTTTCAAAACAATGTTAAACACTGATCCGCATTTGCTGGTCTGCTCTTTTATTTACTGGCAGGCCTTTCATTAGAGTAACCAAGAAATAGTACGAAGATGAAGCTCTATTTTAGTGGCAACTATCGCACCTATGATTGCTTTTTTTCCTTCGGCATTATCCCACTGCGTCATTGATATTCTTACCCATTCAATATCAGATCCACAGACTAGCTGTTCCAAAAACAAAACTTCAAAAGTGATTGTGCAAAGTTACAGATAATCCAGACTGTGCAAGTTCCACATCAAAAATCTAAGGATTTATAAGTTTCTCTGCTGCCAAAATAAAGTTGTTTAATTAAGTTACTTCCTCTTTCATGTCCAGCATATATTCTGATAAAGAAGCAAAGGCTGTTGATTTGAATTCCCTCAGTCCAGAGGAGGATTTAGCTTTCCTAGCTGGATTCTTACCTCTGCGGTCACTGCCACTTCCCCCAATGAGTCAAGACTGAACATTTTTAAAATCTGAATTGATGACAACACAGAGAGGGAGGCATTAAACCACTCTCCAAAGTAGCAACAATGACAAATATGGTTATGCTACTTACAATGAGCCAAATATTCTCTTAAATGTTTATATCATTAACTCAGCAACATATGAAGTTAGGCTCTATTATTATCCTCATTTAACAGGGATAAAAGGGAGGCACAGAGATACCTATGAAATTGCTCATTGTCAGATCGGTATTAATTATGGGAGCATATGTTCTTGACTTCTACTCTTAAAATCCTGTTGAACGACAAGAGCATGTGTTTGTGTGAAACTTTGATGCTTGTATCAGTTTTTGTGTGTATGTGTGTGTATAATAGAGGTAAAGACAGAGAAAATGGGGAGACAGAAAGACAACGATAAGAGATCTTGAGTAATTTCCAGAAAAGGAAGAGAAAGGTAAAAATAATATACTTGTCTGCTGAAAGTCACATACCCAAATTTAGGATCTTAAACATTACCTGGATATTACAGGATTTTATAATGTAAAAACCCTTTGTGTGTCTTTCTGGGAAGAAGACAGGGAATTACTACTACCATTGGAGAACAACCTAGGTGCTATAAGAATAAGGAAATTTGCAGGTGCCTATTCTAAAATGGCATATAAATTCAGCAGAAACCAAACCACAACCTGTATTTCAACCACACGAACACTCCAAAGTGTCAAGGGAAAAACAGAATGTAGGTGCTACAAGGCTGTGGCAATTTAGAAAAACTTTGTAGGGAGGTGACTTGGGTCAATGTAACAAAGCCAAGAACTCATTTGGGAATATGAATCTATCCAGGACTTTGCTGGGTAACCCCTTTACAGCCTGACTTGCTAAAACAAAGCCCAGAGAAGCAAGCTTTTTGGAAGGAGCCAGCACCAAGGAGAGAGCCAGACAGACCTGCTAGCCAAATGAGTTTCTCAGCCCCATGGCATTTGGCATTGTCCCATGAACAACACTTAACCGTTGCCAATAGAAAGTTCAGGAAACCCCACCAGAGCCCTGGGAAAGACAAGTGGCTTCTTTCCAAGAAAGCTGAGGATGTAGTTCTTATTTTATCCATACATATGAAACATGAATTATCCCAGATAGGAATGGTCTCCCCATGGTTTGTAATCTGTTTGTTTGCCACTTAAAATTGGTAATGAAAAGGCAGTTGTTTTAAACTTTTCTATGAATGTAAAGGAATTCAAACATTAGTTCCATGTAACATTTCTGTTGATTATACCATATCCATTAGCAGAAAGATTATGACTTGATCCATCTGCATGATTTTTCGGCGTGGCCAGCTTTTGAAAAAAAATCTCTTCCTCATACAACTTGTGAAAAGCACAATATGGAAGTGTAAAAAAAGAATGAATGCTAAAATGACATTCTCAAAAATATGAACTAAAGGAGAGATGAGAGAGGTCTGTATAAAACCAGATACACCATGAAATGACATTTTGATTATTACACACTTAGCAAAATCACAAATATATTCTTTTAAAATATTTTGCTAGCTTTGTGGGTTTTCTTATGTAAATATAGTTGGTAAAGTGAGAAAAAAGTCACAAAGTGAGTTCAGGTGTTCAGTGAGTTTGGTGGGAATTCATGACCATCTGGAGAGAATAGTAAGGAGGGTGGGAAGAATGCAAAGTAGGGACAGGAAGGAGACAATGCTTGATCAGCCACTGTTCTCTCAGTCAGTTGCGATTGTCTGAACTCCTGCAACTCTGTCCACCCAAGTTCACAACATCTGCCTATGAACTTCATTTGATTTTCACTGATAGTAGAGAATGGTGTGTGCATTTCCCTTCACCAAAACGAGCAATTTTTAAAAAGCGTATGTGCTTTTCAATTCCTTCATTTGCAGAGAATGAGGCATAGCTCACTGCGATACACTGGTGCTATTGTCAGCACCACAACTGCAGTACCTTTTATGTCTGTTTGGACATGCAGCTACTGATTTTTCCAGTGTCTAGGAGGCGAAGCCTGTATATCAAACCAGACTCAGGAGAACACACTTAGAGCCAAGAAAAGAATTACGTTTAGCCATGTGAAGACTCTTTAAACCTCAGGTATTTTTGAACATTTTCTCTTGTATCAAGCTCCATGTTTGGAGTACAGTAAGCAGATAGGAAAATATGACAACTATTAAACACGTCCTTCTTACATATGTCACACTTGTACAAGAACAATAATTGCCCTTTCAGAATGACAAGCTATATCTGAGTTCTTAAAAGGATAAAAACATCTCAGTTGGATGTAGAAGATGATTTCTCTCTCTCCCTGTCTGAAAATATAGTAAAGACATTAGTACAAGTGCTGGAAAGTTTTGAATTAAATATGTTTTAAAAAGTGATTTATTAAATTTGCTTTATCCTTGCACAATTGGCCTCATACTATGGTCCAAATAAATTGCATCCTAGTATTTTAATAAGGCCTCTTAAGTCCTCACCTGGGAGCTGCCCAAACTTTTTGTTCTCTCCAGTAGTTTCATAATCACTCAATAAAATTTGAGTATGCATTCAGGGTCTCATGATACAGAAAGACAAACATATAACATTTCCCTAGATGGTATCTAATTCATGTTGTAATTAATGGAAACTCTTTATATGTTGGAGAAACTCTGTGGTCCAATGAAGGTTTATGGTAATTATTTATATATTTATCATTCTCAAAACATTTTGAAGTTTTTGAGAACAATAACTTTATGTTCACCTTTATGTCCTTCATATTAACACCAACTATGGAGAGTTGAGAAATGGGGTCTCACTTTGTCCACTAGGCTGGAGCTGCAGTGGCCTGATCATGGCTCACTGCAACCATAAACTCCTGGGTTCAAGCTATCCTCTCATCTCAGCCTCCCAAGTTGCTAGGACTATACAGGTCTGCACCACCACACTCAGCTTTTTAAAATATATATGTATCGAGACTGGGTCTTGCTATATGGCCCAGGCTGTACTTGAACTCGTGGCCTCAAATCATCTCCCTTCAACCTCCTATGGTGCTGGGATTGCAGAAATGATACACTGTACCCACATTTCAGTAGTATTTTTACAGTGACAAATGAAAAACTTGAAGTATTGAGCTTAGAGCTACAAAAACTGGATTTGTATTAAAACTGTACCTTTTGGTTGACCATCTTATCTTGAACATTTTTGGTAATTTTAAGGAAGCCAATTCATCTAATTTAACCTATTTTCACTTCTGTGACATCAAGAAAATCATGCTGGCTTTTTTTTAATCTTATAAAGTGAATGTAAAAAGATTACTCTATTCTTCTAGGTATTTCTAAATTTCACACAACTTCCCTGAAAAATTGACAATTTCTGTTGACATCACGATGGACCACTGTTGTTTACTGAGTAATAATTGTTTCTATAGTAATTCTACAAAGAGATAGTTTTGAAACTTGTTAGAGAGAAAATATATACAAATGAAGACAAATTTGATGTTATACAGTTGGAAAGTTTGAGAATTACCTAGTACAAAGGCAACACACAGAAAGCTTTGTCAGCCATCTGCTGATGAGCAATGAAGCACCCACCTGAGCATGGAGCCAACCCAGAAAGAAGCAGCCTTCATGATGGGAAAGTGCTCATTCGGAACCCTGAGGACGTCAAGGTTCTTGGGTTTCTGTCACCTGCAACTGACATAATCCTAATCAATATACAAGAACTGGGAGAATTAAATTTTATTCTTTGTATCTGTATTAGTTCCTCAGGGCAGCCATAACAAAGAACCAAAAACTGGCTGGCTTAATCAACAGAAATGTATTGCCTTACAGATTTGGGGGCTAGAAGTCTGCAGGGTGGCTTCCTTACAAGATCTCTGAGGGAGAATCAGTTCCATGTCTCTCCCCTAACTTCTCGTAGTGTGCTGGTGATCTCTGACATCCTGGACTTGTAAACCCATCACCCTTACTCTGCCTTCATCTCCCATGGTGTTCTTCCGATGTGTGTGTGCCTTTCATCCACATTTCTCCTTTCCGTGGGGGCACAGTCATATTGGATTAGGGCCCCCTCTAATGATCTGACCTTGATCATCGGCAAAGACTCCGAGGTCACATTCACAGGTACTGAAGTTGGGTCTCCCGGACTTTCGGGGAGGACACAGTGCAACACATAACAGCATCCAATCGTCTTCTGTTTACAGAAATGGCTGGGAATGAATCACTTCTGATGCTCCCAACGTATAGATATAGATGGAACATTCAGCTTTCCTGGCTTCCATAAATCATTCCTGAACTCAAATTCATTGGCATCCATTCTTAAATTGAGTCTCATCACCCAAATAGTTGCTAAGGCAAAACACACAGAAAGAGTAGCACAGTGCCGCAAGTGTAGCACCTTCCACAGATGAAAAAGCATCGGCTTCCACGAGCTGAAGGGAAGATTTCACAGGATGTGAGGATGGTATTTATATGCTGCAAGGCCAGACACAATGCCATCCACTTGAGTTACTACCTTCAGTGTCAAAGATTGATATGAATTATAGGTTGTTGTGTCTGACCACAAAAAGAAAAATGGTTCCAGCTTCTTGTGCTATCCCTCTATGGACATTCTTGATTTTTTCTCACAGTTGTTATAGATAAAAGATACAACATTACAACTGAATGTACCTCATGATAGCATGTGGTAATAGGAATCAAATAAGCTGATCAGACTTCAGAAGCCAGAAATGACCACCACAGAAAAGTAGTTGGCCAGGCTTATTATCTAAACAATATAAGTAGTTACATGTGAACCGTGGGGTATTGAGCGTAATAGCCCTGTCTAGACTCAGGGTGTGCATAATGGTTTATTGCTGTCTTTTCTGTTCTCGCTGGTCAAGCAAGTTGTTGATGACCTCCTTAATGGGTATCACACGACATAACCAGAAACAGACAACTCTCAAGGGTCTTAAAATACAAGACTTGGGGAAACTTATTTTAACCCTGTGAAGTTATTGGAATAGGATGGTTTTGGGTAGCGAAGAGTAAATTCTTGGCAAAGTGATTGGATAAGTACTACCCTATCGTTCCCTGTCACTATCCAAGGAAAGTCAGTATCATAGCAAGGCACCCCCGCTATTGCAAGGTGCTCTTACAGAACAACACACGAGGCAAAGTGGAAAGATTATGAACTTTAGTGCCGATAAGACCTAGGTGAAAATCGTAGCTCAGCTATTTGCTAAGCTGTATGATCTCTGAACTACAAGCTACTCATGTGAAAAATAAAGAAAATCCCTTCATCACAGAATTGTTATGAGGACGAAATGTCATAAGATGCAAACATGTGAGAACAATGACAATCAAGAGGTGTGGATTCCACAAATGGCAGCTATTATTGATTCCACAAAGATGCAGAATTTTTCCTCCTTTTAAGTTTGACATGAAAATATTTTTGGAAAAGCACATTTAAAAGCTATTACTGTATCTATAATTATTCAGGTATTTCTCTAGTGGTCTAGTTGCTGTTAATGTATCCATGCCACAGTTTCTTAGGGGGGAAAATGTATTTCCAATAGACTTGATACTAGTTCACTTTTGCTTTTTAGGTTACAGTGTAGTAGTTTGAGTTCCCCAGAATCAGAGTCTGGGAGAAGAATCATGTACAGATTATTAAATGTTTCTAGCAGAAAGTAGCAAGGAACTGTGGGATACAGATACTGGGAAGGCACAGCTAAGGAGGGAACTGTGCCAGGTGAAGTCTCATGTGGGTCACTGCAGGAAAGTCCCCCAGGGGAACTCTGAGCTTTCCCCACCTAAGTGGAGGGAGCTGGCCCTTCCCACTCCAGCACTAATCAATCATTGACTGAAGGCGGCAGGGAGCAGCAGTGTAAGGAGTGCTTAGAGATCTAGACACCGTTCACTGCAAACACAATAAAGCCCCTGTCAGCTGGCCACCCAAGGGACTGTCACAAACTGTTCAACATACAGACTTGGTCAACATAAGGAAATAGGCCTACTGTACTGATACGTACAGATGGCACATGTCCAGTCAGTGAAATACAGGTCAGCTTAAGGAGGCGGTCAGTGTAGGGAGGTAGTCAGCTATGGAGGTTCTACCGTATGTTGTACAAAATGACACTGAATTTTTTTCTATGATTACAGTACATATATCTTTAAGAAGTGTCAGTAATGCATATTTAAATACACAAGCAGATGAGCACTTTAATTCTTCAATTCCTACATCTTCTTCAACTTCTACAATTTTTTCAACTTCTATTCTACATGAGAAATTAGATAAATGAAACATATTTCCTTGTGATGGATTTGGGAAAAGGGACCAGAGCTCCTAAAACACAAATAACTCATCTAACAGCTCTTAAATGTTCCTTTTATCTTCGACAGGAATTATAATATCATCTAGCACTAGTCATGGGGAAAAATAACATGGACAATACCTAAAAATGCACAGTGAACTAAAGCGATTCATTTACTGTAGGTAGAAACAATATTAAACTGCTGTCATCATGACATTATTTTCCCCTTAATTGTATTTAAATACAAATGACTTGTTGAATCATCTATTGCATATGTTGTGTAATTTATAGGCAATATGATACGAACTGTTATTAATTCAATGGTTAAAGCCAAGCAAAAGATTTACGTTTGATAAATCCTTATTTTATTTTTGGCAAGAACTTAGATTTATGAGGGCTTTTGTTCAAATCCTTGTGAAAACTTGATCTGGCCATAATGTACACTCTTTGTGAAGGTAGGTGATTCTTACTTATCTTATTTATTTTGTTCCAAAAATAGACTAATTTAGTAAGGAAGAAGCTAACCACTCTGAACAGTTGTTAAAGTTGATGTTTTATAATCTTGTAAAATTCCAGCTGTCCCAAAACAAGACAAATAGAATGCAAGGTAATAAAAACTTCACATACCAAGAGATATTGTCATTTTAGGCAAGATGTGTTAGATTTTATTATCTCCAGACTTAGATGTCCTATATGTTCTCTCTTGTGTTTATTTTCTTCCTCATCTTGGGATTTACATACATGACTTTCCCCCTCGAGTGCTATAATGAATGATTAAATGTTCTAATCTCCCATCATTGCCTTCTCTAATTTTTCGTAATATTGCCACCAAGTAAATCTTTCTTAAATGTGGCTTCAAACACACCCTTTCCTTGTGCTAAAAACTTCATTGGCTCCCCCACTACTTACCCTCGCCCTGACATTTAAGGCCAATTATGATGACATCCTTGCATGTACTCTTTCAGATTTACTTTCCACTTCCTTTTGTTCCAGTTAGTTTAAATCACTCACATGAATACAATTCAGCTTTTCTCACCTCTCTGCCTTAGTTTTCCCATATTTGTGTTCATTCTTATCACTGTCAACTAAAATTATAGCCAACTGATAACACCCAGGAATATGATATAATTATTTCTGAGTGTAGTGATCGTATTGTTATTTTTATAATCTTCTGTACTTTCTAAGTTTTCTATATTGAATATATTTTTAATATTCAGAATAAAACAATAAGATACATAAATAACATTGTTCTCCCAATAGCTGACTCCTGAGTCACCCTCTTCCTGAAGCCTTTGTTCTTCTTCTCAAGCAGACCTACTCTATTCTGCTCTCCCCCCGAGGACCCCAAGCTCCCCTCTTCCTCTGTGTCATATGGCAGTGAACATGTATTTCATTGATGACTGGAAGATGAATCCTTTTGGGGGGCTTTCTGCTCTCTAAGGCTTACTTCATTCTAAATGTGCAACATGTAACTCTCATTCAGTTTTTAGCTAAATGAAGATAGAAGAGAAGATTCTCAGAAGTGTCTTGATTCATATCATTTCCAGAAAGTAGTTTTACAAATACAACATATGTTCCCCTAGGAAAGCATAAGTCAAACAAAAGATAACAAAACTTCCAGGATAAAAAGTACTAATAGTGGACTTGGGTATCAGACTACTTGATTTTACTGCTCACTAGCTCTGCAATATTGAATAAATTACTTAAATTCCTGATATCTCAGATAATTTATCTGTAAAATAAAGATAGCACTAGCATGTATTATTTAGAGGCGTAGTCAGGATTAAATGAGTTGATACACTTCCAGTGCTTAGGCTGGTATCTGCAGGTGGTAAAGTTTCATGAGTCCTACCTATTATTACTAGAAAATAAACTTGTCCTTTGTCATTTGGCATATGCTATGTATTACAGATTATCAAATGAAGGGAAAACATTGACATTGAACCTAAGAGTCCATAAGGTGATATAGCTGGGCCCTTCTTATTGTGCCTATATGCTGGAAAAACAACTTGTATAACTTAATGTTAATATTCATGTAGCGTAAAAAGAGAGAAAGCTCCCAGTATCTTATAGAACTTGTCAGTGTTATCCCCTCACCATTCAATTAAAAAAGTTAGCAACTGTGTGCATGGTTTTTTTTCTGTCTTTGAAATCAGGATATATTTGCTGATTATAAATATAAAACATAAATATAAAAATAAAAGCTCATTGCAAAATAATTTAAAAGTATGAGCATGTATAAAGAAGTAATAAAAGTATTCCATGACAAGCTAACTGTGTATCTATAACTATATACACACACAAACTTGAAACAGTTCTAAACATATTTTTGTAGCCATTTTCTGTTTTTATTTCTTTTTAATTACTGATCTATCACTAGGATCTTTCTTTGTCAGTACAAATGGATATATCTTATTCTTTTCAATGGCTGTATATTGATTAAATAAATAACCATATTACAAGGATGGAAATTTAGGACATTATCCAGATATTTACTGTTATAAGCAATGCAGTAAACATCCTTTTGCTTAGTTTCTTTTGGGAACATTTTCTAATTAATTCTTTGTGATAGATTCTAGCATTGGACTTGATGGATCAAAGGGAAAACACATTTCAAATATTAATAGGCAAGCTAAATTGTCTTCCAGAAAATTAGGCCAATTTGCACCTCTAACAACAAGGTGTGGAAGTCTTCATTTCCTGTTTTTTATTACCTTGGGATCTATTTTGTAAATGTGATTATTAGATAATCTTCTCCTTTAACAAATTATCTATATCTTTTCTTTTGTAAATACCTAATAAAGCCTTTGTCTCCCTATCAAGATATTAACCCTAAAAGAACATAGATGAAATTTACTAACAACTCTAGGTATGTTTATTTTGACAATTGTATCTAAGTCCTACCTCCCCCATGCACAGATGTATTTAGGGAGTGTAAGGGTACACCGCACACCTGAAGGCTCAGCTACAAACTGAACTTTACCTTAGAAACGCAATGTAACCTAATCATTTATACCCTCATATCAATTTAAAGTTTAAAAAATATGTTTTCAACTTAATATTCTTAAAGTTTCACTAGAGCATTGTGATGTCTTTCTTCTCTCCTACAATACCATCCCCCGAATCCCCCACTAGGTCAAAATAATGATACTCTGTGATAGCAAAGAAATCCAAAGAACAAATCATTAGCATCTCAATTATAATACTGCTAATATAAAACAACTGTCTCTGTTCATGAACATTCCTGGGCATGTGAGACTAGGATGTTCTTAAGGAAATTCTCTTTCAGTCTAAGAGTTAGAGAATATTTCTGTTTGTATTTGTAATGGTAAAAACCCAAACACAAATGATGCTAGGATACAAGCTTAAGGGTTAGCAATGTTTTAAAAACAGTTGTCAAACTCATGCGAAACACCTGGCAAGATGTGATTTTCTTGCTTAAATAGTTCCAACATTAGTACTACACACATATTAGGAAGTACAATCTTTTGCCTAAAAATTTACACACCATTGAAGAAGAGTAATCATGGGTTATCTGTTATTAAGTTTAAGATATTCATTTTTAGTTAATTTCTCTATTCTTTTCTTTTTTTTAATAATTTTATTGAATCATAATTATGTACATTGGTGCAAATCACAGGGCACGATTCATATACATTCAGAAATATTTTGATCATACTGTTACAGATATCCTTCATGGCATTTCCTTGATCACTATATAAAGACATTAATACTCTACCTTTAATAAGTTTCGCCAGTACCCTGCTAAGAT
>CAUYON010051677.1:0-19049 GCA_963573935.1 Arctocebus calabarensis
GCTGGGACTACAGGTGCCCGCCACAACGCCCGGCCATTTTTTGGTTGCAGCCGTCATTGTTGTTTGGCGGGTCCTGGGGCTGGATTCGAACCCGCCAGCTCAGGTGTACGTGGCTGGCGCCTTAGCCCGTTGAGCCACAGGCGCCGAGCCAAAGGCCCACTTTAAGAAGCGTCTCCTCCGTGTTGAGGCCGCCGGTTTAAAGAGATCGGGTCCACTGGTCTGTACAGAAAAGACCCAAGGAGAGGGGCCCGCCCAGGGGGAAACGGCGGAGAGGCAGGAAGGCCCTGGAGGGCGCGGCGCGACAGGTGCACCGAGGCCGCGGACTCACTCAGGGTGCGGCCGCGCTGCGCGGAGGTGACGGAGGAGCCTCGCCCAACACGCACCAGAACGCATGAGCGCCAGACACTAAAGTGGGATACAACCGAGCAGCCGGAGGAGAAGGGGCCGTGGGGACCGAGGCGAGGGGGGAGCATGCGACGGGAACGGCCTGATTTCTAGCTTTCCTTTCGTTCTCCTCCAGTAACTCACCAAGAAAATCACACTGAGAAGACGGAGGAAAGGAAAGGAAATGGGAAGAAGCATCCAGAAACCGCTAGTGCCTCCTCGGGAGACGGAGCCCAACACCTCTGGATCTCGCCCCAGTCACGCCCCCGTGCAGTGGCCTTTGCGTCTGCGCCTGCGCCGGCCCCACCCCGCTTGCCCACCACGCCCACTTGCCAAGCTGCCTCGCGCCGGGTACCTGATCCTCCTCCCGCGAGCCAGCCTACCGTAGCTCTCGACGTTCCTCAGGCTCATCCCTGCCTCCTCGCGCTCTCGACGTCGGCGTGCGTCAGCGTGCCTCAGCCGCTCGCTCCGCCCACTCCGGGATTAAGGCATGCGCATTTGAGCCTTATTGTGCGACGCCGGCGTACCAGTTGAGCTTCTGAGTCTATTTCTGCTTGGATTTTTGTTTTTCTCCCGAATACAATGATAGCAGGGAGAAAAATGGGGGAGAAGACTAATTATCTCCACGTTAATCCAAAAGGCACTTATAAACAGTGGCTTCCTTATGAACTCAGGCAGAGGCGCTGCAGAAAGAGGGGAGCGCGCGAACCTAGTTTGCAGCGCAGCCTTCCATTTCCCGGTCGCCTAGTAACTGTTGCCACGGCAACTACGTGTCAACAACGCTAAGCAATCCCGAGAAGCGTAGAGGGTAAGGAGGAGTCCGAGAGGAGAATAATGTGGAAGAGAGAAACCCGAGTTTCTTGAGAAGGCAAGGGAGTACGGGAGGAAAAGGGGAGCAGTAAGGAAAGGGACGGAGGTACTGGTATAGGGAGAACAAGTTGATAGTTTTAAGGAGTCATTTGGTGACTATGGATCCAACGTGCTTTTCCGAATGCATTTATAACCTCATTCCCAGTGACTTGAAGGAGCCTCCCCAGCCCCCTAGGTATGTGGGTAAGCAAAGATACCACTGGACACAAGAATGGGGAACAATTACTACATTTCCAGAATAAATGTGCATATCATGGGAGCTTTACAAATGTGTGTGTGTGTAGCCTTGGATGACAACTTCTTAGAGAAGAGGTCGAAAATTTAGACATTTAACATGTCGCAGTTCACAAGGGGACGGTCCAGTGCTGTGAGATGGCCATTTTACTTAATTTTAGGCTACACTTTTAATACGTTGTGTAGTTGTTTTGTAATTTATCTACATTATTGGTAGGTGACATGGTATGTAACAGTGTGAAATTTCATGTTGAAAAGAGAAAAATTACAACTTCCGATCGGTGACACAAAGTAAATGGACTAGTTTCTGAGGTGTCTTTCAGATCTAATGGTTGAATGGGAGGAAGAATGGATGAATAGATAAGAACCTGAAAATATGTAATTGAGTTAAAATTTTGATATATAGGTGTTAGAACTTGTATTCCTCCAGTCTTAAAAAGGCAATCACACAGTAAACACTCAAGTTACTCTCATGTGTGGGGACTTCTTAGAACTTACTTAAATCTATGGGGGAAAAAGAAGGTAACTAATGAGGAAAATTTCATCCCTCCTAGGACTTGAAGTGTTTCCAGTGTTTTACCTTTGTCTTTTTCCTTATGCAAGTCAAAACCACATTAAAAGAGCACTGGGCTGAAAAAACAGGCTCTGCAACTGACTGTTTTGGGGATCTTGAATAAAGTTTCATTTGTTTACTGCTCTGTAAAATAAATGTGGACAATCTCTCAGGTCCCTTTCAGAGCTCCTGGTCAATTTTTTTTATTAGTAGTTACTTCGGGGTCCATAACATTTTCAACAAGTGGGTAACTACCTCAATTGTATGCCTGTTTTTTGTTGTTGTTGTTTTGTAGAGACAGTCTCACTTTATTGCCCTCTGTAGAGTGCTGTGGCATCACAGCTCACAGCCACCTCCAATTCCTGGGCTTAGGTGATTCTCTTGCCTCAGCCTCCCGAGTAGCTGGGACTACAGGCACCCACCACAACACCAGGCTATTTTTTTGTTGTTGCAGTTCAGCCGGGGCCGGGTTTGAACCCACCACCCTCAGTATATGGGGCCAGTGCCCTACCCACTGAGCCACAGGCGCTGCCCTGTATGCCTGGTTTTAACGAGAGCACTAACTATATTGAATTTCCATTAATTAACTTCTCAACATCTAGTAGAGATAAGAAAGAAGAACGTATAGTAAGTTATGATACAATTGCTGAGATTATGAGGAGTGTTCAGATTGTTGCTGAACAAATTTTGGGTACCAAATTCCTGTGTACTATACAAGATAAAGCTCCTCCTCTCTGTAACACATTGGTAGATTATATTTTCTGTAGAATACTGAATTTGAATGTTAAGATATTTTATTAAAAAGTATTCCGTTCATCGGTAAATGAAGAACTTATCTGAACTTAGGCAAATCCCCCTCCCCCCGATTTTATAGGAACAATCTATTCATTTGGCAAGCATTAACCCAGCCCTACTATGTGTATAATATTGCCCTAGTGTATCAGATATAGGGGATGTTGGAGTGATAGCACAAACTTCTTGCTTTTACTGTGAAGGAATAAGTAGAAAAAGAACTTACGGTGACAATGGACAGAAGGCATTTAAATGAGGTACGAAAAGAACCTTTCCTATTAAAGTGTAATCAGTTTATGCTGTCAGCAACAACCATGAGGAGTTTTGACAAGATAGCATGCATACAAACCTCTAATTTCTTAAAAAGTACAGTAAAACGTTTAACCAGTTCTCTCTCACCACACTAGTATGAATTTGTCCTAACTCAGACTCCTCACTGGTAGTAAGGATTAATCATAGCAAAGAAATGTATTAAAGTTTTAAGTCCTATTTGCATAACTAAGCTATAAAGCCCTTCTAAGAAAATTCACCACAGCTTTGCAGCACTAGCAAGGTTGACAGTGCTGTGGTCTCCCACAACTCAGAGTTTACAGTCTTCGTGAGGAACTGAAATATGAACATTAAAACGTTGATTAACCACAAAGTAATATATTATTGAAAATCTTTTTCTTTTTGGCCGGGGCTTTGGTTTGAACCCGCCACCTCCAGCATATGGGGCTGGAATCCTACTTCTTTGAGCCACAGGTGCCACCCTATTATTGAAAATCTTAATGAGAGTTGCAGATAACTAAATAAAAGCCTTTAGAAGATGGATGTATGGGACCAAAGTCCAGTGAAGGGCTCTTTTCCTAATTATGAGCTGATACTTAAGGTAGAAAGGCATTGAAAGCCATGATTCACTTTTCAAAATTTGAGTTACTGTGATGCATGAGATGGTTTCCAAGATCTTCATTAAATCTATCACCTTTCCATTGGCTGTAAGTATTTAGTATATAACAGTGTCTATATAACTGTTGAATTAGTATTTAGTATATAACAGTGAAATTTCACACTGTTAAATTATTATTTCCTTTTTTAAAAAGGCAGTATTTCTGGGCGGCGCCTGTAGCTCAGCGAGTAGGGCGCTGGCCCCATATACTGAGGGTGGCGAGTTCAAACCTGGCCTCGGCTGAACTGCAAAACAGAAAAATAGCCGGGCGTTGTGGTGGGCGCCAGCTACTCAGGAGGCTGAGACAAGATAATCGCTTAAGCCCAGGAGTTGGAGGTTGCAGTGAGCTGTGATGCCACAGCACTCTACCAAGGGCGATAAAGTGAAACTGTCTCAACAAAAAAAAAAAAGAAAAAAGAAAATAACACCATGTCTGCTAGGACACAGGTAAAATAAAGAAAAGGTGTAAACAGTTTTTCAGTTTTTAAATATTTTTAATCAAGATGGACATCCAATCATCATAACAAGAACAGTATCACTATTAATAATATATTCAATGTGCCAGATACTGTTTTGCACAGTCATTATTTAATTATCACAAGAATCTTAGGAGATAAATAGTATTATCCCAATTTTGTGGAAGAGGAAACTCAGGCCCAGAAAATTGAGGGGCTCAGAAAAACCAGGGCTAAGATTGAGACACAAATCTGATGCCAGAACCTATAATTTGAATCCGTTTGATTAAAGTTTTAGCCTGAGTCAATACAACAAACCTAATGAGCACTATTTCCTTCAAAAGCATGTATTATTTTTTAGTCATTTTATAATTTATTACATATCAGATACTGTTTGGTATTTATGTACTTCCTTTTTCTAAGGCAATAAGATATTTTTCAATGAAAATATCAAAGCAAATAGGAAATGATGACAGAAAAGTAAGATAAGACCACAAACGAGACTTATACGGGAAATGCAGGCTGCAAAATCTTGTATGTTCTCTTGAAGTGAGATGCTAATTTGACTCAGAGCTATTAGTAAGCAGCCAGCCCACTAAGGAAAAGATTCTTCCCATGACTCTTTAAAAATCACGTCCATCCTAAGTCACACTGTCCATAGAAAAGAGCAAAGCAGTAGCTGAGGAGGACAAGTTCACGGACAGAGGAGATTATGTGCATAATGCAGTGAGCAAAGATTTCAGCAGGACTTTGACGTTAGACTTAGTGAGTTTGATAGGTCTAATATTGTGCTTTTTATAAACCAGCGTCCCACGACATAAAAAAAGCATTTTGGAAATGCCAGTGTGCTGTGCTCTGGCCTGTGACTATGGGAGTTTAACTCAAGGATCAGCTTTCCTGATAAAGATCAGCACCACCCAATACGTTACTGGAGCCACATACGTTATTAAAAGATTTCTAATAGCAAGAATTTTAAAAAGTGAGAAAAAATAGGTAAAATTGACTTTATTGATAAATTCTATTTAAATGTATACCTAAAACATTACGATTTCAGCATGTGGCAATAGTCATATTTCAAGTGCACAGTATCCACATTTTAGTTTGAGAATAATTTATCTTTACCCCATTTCTATCAATGGGGGTAAAGATACAAACTAGAGGCAGTTATGTAATAAAGTCACCTCTAAATCTTTATAATAATAGAACCATACCATTCAGAAAATGGAATAAAATGCAGCTATTTAACAGTAAAGGTAAGCTTTGCATATACTAACATGGCAGGTCTAACACTATATTAAGTTTTAAAAATCAAGTTGTAATTTGTACAGCAAGAGAAACATAGCAAACTGAATTTATACTGGAAAATGTATTAGGGAGAAGGAGGGAACCAGGATTTTTGTCCACTCATTTTATTTTTATAATTTAGAAACAGTACATTATCATTTACAGAATATCTTGTTTTCTGTAACAGGTAAGCAGACTTTTAGTTTACATATGGAAAAAAAAAGTATTGAATCACAGGATTGCATATGAAAAAGAGGTGGGAATGAACACACCTGGTTATACCCCACGTGAAATTATTTTCTTAATCAGAAGACCATATATGCCATCCCCAACTTCTCTTCTCAGTTTGTACCATACCTGATCCCTAGCCGTTCAGTTCAAGATTGAAAAAAGGCTCTTAAAATCTAAAAATAATTTAATGTTTCCCCAAATTTATCCACATAAAGAAGAGAATGCAAATTATTAAAAGTTATTTTTAAAAATATAAAATTTTAAAATAGAAAATTGTCAACTCATGTGAACATTAGAGAAAATCAATGAAATTCTGATTCTTTGAGAAGACTAATAAAATTAATAACCCCCTACCCAGACTTATCAGCACAGAGAGAGAGGCAGAAAATACGAATTACTACCATCAGGACTGAGAAAGCTGACATCACTACCGAGGCTGCCGATGTTCAAAGGATGATAAGGAAATTCTGTGAACACCTTCCCACCTGTTTCCTCGGGCAGAACTTTAAAGCCTTGCCGAAGCCTGATGGGCAGAGTTTAGATAATTATGTTTTATGGCTATTGTTTTCCATATTCATATTGTAGACGTAAATAATTTAGACTAGTATGCCTATGTTTAAACTTTAAATATTTTTTTACTAGAAATATAAATGCTACAACTTTCTAATTTTAATTTTAGGTACATATCAATTTTTAGGACAGCTGTAAAAGATGAACAGCAGAAAGTTAAAACTGCAATGAAAACTATGGGACCAGCAAAAGTTGAAGTACCTTCTCCAAAGGATTTCCTAAAGAAACATTCAAAGGAAAAGGTTCTGCCACCCAGTAGGTTTTATCACTCTTAATTTTTAATATTAAAATGTCAGATGGGCCCAGCCTGGTGGCTCAAGCCTATAATCCGAGCACTTTGGGAGGCCAAGGTGGTAGGATCACTTGATGCCAGGAGTTTGAGACCGGCCTGGGCAATAGTGAGACACCCATTTCCACAAAAAAAAAAAAAAAAAAAGCCAAGTGTGGTGGTGCACACCTGTACTCAAGAGGCTGAGGCAAGAAAATCATTTGAGCCCAGGAATTTTGAGTTTGCAGTGAGTTGTGATGATGCCACTGCAGTGAGAACTTATCTCAAAAAACCAGTTGTATAAACATATAAGAAGGTCATACAATGCAGAAATGAGTAAAGCATAGTCCCTCGTAATTGTGATGGGGTTGAGATTGGCATAAGGCCTTTCAGTATAGTTGTTGCTAAAAAACAGCCGGGCATTGTGGGGGGGGCGCCTGTAGTCCTCGCTACTCGGGAGGCTGAGGCAAGAGAATCGCTTAAGCCAGCCGTTCTCAATCTGTGGGTTGTGACCCCTTTGTAACAATGAAAATACATCACAGCATTAGGAAGGTTGAGAACCACTGGCTTAAGCCCGAGTTGGAGGTTGCTGTGAGTTGTGATGCCACGACACTACCCAGTGAGACAGCTTGAAACTCTGTCTCAAAATAAATAAATAAATAAATAAGATGTTGCTTTTGGTTATTGAAAATAAATTACATTAGGGGTGGCTCTTATGGCTTGGTGAATAGGGCGCTGGCCCCATATACCAGAGTGTGGTGAGTTCGAACCTGGCCCCCGCCAAACTGCAACAAAAAAACTAGCCAGGTGTTGTGGCTGGTGCCTGTGGTTCCAGCTACTGGGGAGGCTGAGGCAAGAGAATTGCCTAAGCCCAAGAGCTGGAGGTTGCTGTGAATTGTGATGCCACAGCACTCTACTGAGGGTGACAAAGTGAGACTGTCTCTAAACAAACAAATAAATAAATAAAAATTACATTATGTATTATGTTGTAGCATTTTGGCAAGGCATTTCAATGTGGCTATATCCAGATAGATTGGTTGGAATGGTCAAACTGAAGAAGCTATATAAAGAAGGCTAATTTTGTTTACTATTAATGAAAAGAGTATGGTATAGAAAAATAAAAGAAATAAATTTTACTATTACTTAAGAGAATATGGTAAAGAAAAACAAATAAGATAAATTTTAGGATGCAATCAGGGAAGAGTGCATAATAAATTTCAGCTGTATGGGTAATGTTTTATTTGTTAACTTGCATGTTGGGTACACAGCTGTGATGTCATTTTTATACTGTATTAAAATAATAGCTTTAGTGAAAAAAATCCATAGCTTCTTGGACTGTCAGCACATCAAGTTTGATTTATTTACTTGATTTTATAATAATTTTCCTCTGAAGAAGCAATTATTGGTAATATTGGTAATACTCAGAAAAGAGTTTCAGTGTTTTTCATTTAAACCTACTATAAGGATTGGCGCCTGTAGCTCAAAGAGGCTAAGGTGCCAGCCACATACACCTGAGCTGGTGGGTTCAAATGCAGCCCAGGTCTGCCAAACAACAGTGACAGCCACAACTAAAAAATAGCCGGGCATTGTGGCAGGCGCCTGTAGTCGCAGCTACTTGGGAGGTTGAAGCAGGAGACTCACTTGAGCCCAGGAATTGGAGGTTGCTGTGCACTGTGATGCCACAGCACTCTACCCACGGCGAGAGCTTGAGGCTCTGTTTCAAAAAAACAAAAAACAAAAAAACCTACTATAAATGGGACAGTTGAACATTTGTGTTGAAATGTTTACGAGATTAAAGATTAGTTAATAAATTTATATTAAATATATTTTTCACAATAGCCAGTAAAATGTATTACTTAGCTAGCATATAACTTGGGGTACTTATTCTTCTGCCTTAGATTTTGATATTATTTTTCAACCTATCCATTGATTATGTTGCCTTTAATTTTTTTTCATTTTGACTACTAAATTTTTTTAAAAAACATTTTATTGAAATATGATCGGCATGTTATGTTTAACAGAAAAGAAGTTTGATCGGAATGCACCCAAAAAGCCTGCTGTACCATTAAGAGGCGAACATCCAATCATGGGAATACAGAGTGGAAAAAATTTTATAAACACAAATGCAGCCGATGTCATCATGGGAGTGGCTAAAAAGCCTAAACCAATTTATGTGGACAAAAGAACTGGAGACAAGCATGATCTTGAAACGTCAGGGCTACTTCCAAAGTACATCAACAAAAAGGTAGATTTGTATTACATCAATGGAAGATCTGAGTTCCAATAATTTAAACATGGCATCCATAATGCTTCTCAATATTACCAGCAGTAGAATTCTCACTGGACAGTTGCCAATTCCCAGTCCTCTGCAGTCTAAATCTAAACTGAGGAAGTTACAGAGCACTTGTAATAAACAATATAGTCTGGCAAATGAAAGTTAGAGTGTTTTCCTTAATTTCAATTATTAATATATTTAGCAATTATAACAAACATTCTCTGAAAGATACTAACTTTTAGTTTGGTGGAAATGTCGTTAAAGCAGTATAAATCTAGAAAGAATTACCTTTCAGAAGATCTTAAGATGTTAAGTCATTAAAATTATAGTAATCTATAACAGAATGAAAGAAATGAAGAGGAATACAACTTTAGACCCATCCATCTCATCAGTGTAGTATAAACAATACTAATCACCATTCATTCATTCATTCATTTTTTAGAGACAGGGTCTCGCTTGGTCACCCAGGCTGGAGTATAGTGGTGTGATCATGACTCACTGCAGTTTCAAACTCCTGGGCTCAAGCAATCCTCCTGCCTCAGCCTCCTGAGTAGCTCATACTCCAGGAGTGTGCCACCAGGCATGGATGATTTTTCATAGAGACAGGGTCTCCCTGTGTTGCCCAGGCTGGCCTTGAACTCCTGGCCTCAAGTGATCTTTCAGCTTCAGCCTCCCAAATTGCTAGCATTACAGACATGAGCCACTGTGCCTGCCATTTATTACTATTTTAATGTAAATATATTTGTGTTTAGTTTGGAGGAAAGCCTTGAAAGTGCCATAAAATAATAATCTAGTCCTTTTGGGTCCTTTGTATCTATTTTTTTTTTTTTTTTGAGACAGTCTCACTTTGTTGCCCTTAGTAGAGTGCTATGGTGTCAAACAGCAACCTCAAACTCTTGGGTTCAAGGGATCCTCTTGCCGTAGCCTCCCTAGTAGTTGGGACTACAGGTGCCCACTACTATGCCTCGGTAGCTTCTCTCTTTTTTTTTTTTTTTTTGTAAGACAGAGTCTCACTTTGTCGCCCTTAGTAGAGTGCTATGGAATCAAAGCTCACAGCAACCTCAAAACTCTTGGGCTCTAGTTATTCTCTCACCTCAACCCAGCTATTTTTTTGTGGTTGTTGTTGTTGTAGTTGTCATTGTTGTTAGCAGGCCTGGTGTGGGTTCAGTTCCACCAACCTGGCTGCACCCTAACCTCTGAGCTATGGGCGCTGAGCCCTGGGTCGCTTTTCTATTTTTTAGAGATGCGATCTTGCTCTTGCTCAGGCTGGTATTGAACTTCTGACCTCCAGCAATCCACTCACCTAAGCCTCTTGGAGTTCTGGGATTACAGGCATGAGCCACTATGCCTGACCCTTTATGTCTGTCTAAAAAGCAGTTTATCAGATAGGCTTATCATTTCATTGAACATTATAAAACCTTGGGTATAATAGTTTAAATATAGATTGTTGTTGTTGCAGTTTGGCTGGGGCCGGGTTTGAACCCGCCACCCTCAGTATACAGGGCCGGCACCCTACTCACTGAGCCCCAGGCACCACCCCTAAATATAGATCTTTAAAATAAAAAGCTTAGAGAAAACTTGTGTAAATCTATTGTATTTTGTATGTTACAGAGCTTAAAAGTGTTTGAAACATACATAGAAAACATGGGTACAAAATTCTAAAGAATAATAAATAGTAATAAACTGTGCAAGAAAGAAAGGGAGAGAGGGAAGGCAGGAAGAGAGAGAAGAGAGGAAAAAGTGTGGTCGTGATGCATGAGGGCCTTGCGTTGAGGTGATCTGTGAAGAATCTGGTCCCTGTTGAAATCAGAGCAGGAACCTGAGGCTGTTTTTGGAGGATACTTCACATTCTCTGAGAAACTCCTCTTACTCTATATGCTAAGATCCCTTAGGGAGCGTTTTAGCGGCCATCTAGGAGTTGGCCACTCAGGCCAGTAAAGTCACTTCAGGCTTCTCTGGGCCTCCTTCCTTCTGTGGCTCCTGGAAGCTGCACATAGTTCTTAGGGGAACTGCACATAGGGAGGGGAAAGAAGAAAGTTCCCTCTCCTGGTTCTTCAGAGCCACTGCTAATATGTCAGGTTCCCACTATGGCACAGAAACCTTTCTGCTTTGATAGCCGTGCTACCAAGTGCAGCCTGGTCTGCCCTCCCTCTGCGGCTCCCTGCCTAAACGCTCCACTCCAGTCCACTTTCCGCCTTGTATGGGGGATGGAGAGTGTCCACCACGGACGCACAGAAGTGCGGGTCTCCCTGTGCCTGTTCACTTGGTCTTGGAAACACTGTGTGCTCTCTGGTCCGCCCAGGGCTTCTGACTAAGCGATCACTGCTCATGAGAGACTGACCCAACTTACTTTTCACTTACCAAAGTTCAGTTTTAAAAATTCTATTATTGGCAAGTGAGATAGTAAATATGGATACATCCTTTCAAAGGCAAAGCCATTTTTTTGTTTTGAGGCAGAGTCTCACATTGTCACCCTGGGTCACATGCTATGGTGTCACAGCTCACAGCAAACTCCTGGGCTCAAACGACCCTCTGGCCTCAGCCTCCCACAGAGCCGGACTACAGGTGCCCGCCACAATGCCTGGCTATTTTTTTTAGAGACGAGGTCTCACTCTTCCTCAGGCTGATCTCAAACTTGTGAGCTCAAGCAGTCCACTATCTATTCAAGATAGTTCTCAAGGTAAAAGCTGAAGCACGTAAAAGACACAAAAGCCAACTTTTAGGAGGAAAGCGAGGGTTGTGTCATCTGGTGAGAACAAGAGCTGGAAACATTCAGGGGAGAGAAAACAAGGCCCACAGTTTAACCCAGACAGCTTTTGCAGACTAGAATCAACTAGTTCTTAATGAGGAAAACTGCTGAATTTTGTCAGTTTGCAGTTTTCAGCAAAGCCCGTAAGTTTGCAACATCTGTTTTTCTCCCTGTCATTGGTTGGTATGTACACAGACAAGATTGCATTCAGGATATTGATGTTATTTTTTGAAAAATCCCTACAGGATTATGGTGTCACACCTGAATACATATGTAAGCGAAACGAGGAAGTCAAGAAAGCCCAAGAAGAATATGATCGTTATGTCCAGGAAAGCCTTAAGAAGGCTGCTATGAAAAGGCTCTCTGATGAAGAAAGGGAGGCAGTTCTGCAAGTGAGTGTTCTGCAATTTATGTTCATCAGGAGAACATCTCTGAGAGAACGATCAACCATTGGCCCAGGGCAGTGGTTCACACCTAGAATCCTAGCATTCTAGGAGGCTGGGGCAGGTGGATTGCTTGAGCTCAGGAGTTTGAGACTAGCCTGAGCAAGGGTGAGACTCTGTCTCTATTAAAAATAGAAAAAACTAGCCAGCCATGATGTCACATGCCTGTAGTCCCAGCTGTTGGGCTTGGACTCAGGAGTTTGAGGTTGTTGTGAGCTATAAGGATGCCACAGCACTCCATCCAGGGTGACAGAGTGAGACATAGTCTCAAAAAAGAAAAAAAAGAAACAGTGTACCATCAACTTGGTTAGTAAAGCCAGCACTTTTTTGGAAATAAGAACAATTTCTTTTGGTTATACAGGCAAACTATTTGCAGCAAAGCCAACTCTTTGGGGAAAAGCAAAAAGTTGCAATACAGGGATTCATTCAATAATATTTTGTTTCCAAGTTGGTGAGCTTGTTTTTTTTCCTGAGCTAGCGTTGTTAAGGAAGCCTACCTTCTCCTGCAAGGAACATGCATAAATAAGAAAAAAAGCAATTTTATTTTCATTCTTATGTCCCTGAATTCATAAAAACTAATATTCATAAATTAGATATTTTTCACTAGATGGAGCTCTAGAATAATTGAAACTGTCCTGAGGCCAACATTTTCTTCTTACCTGAAAGCCAAATATCCCAATTTTTAAAATAAAATAGGTATTAGGCTTTACATATATCTTTCTCATTTTGAATAAAATAAACATAAGTTCACATGGGAATTTATAATGTTGGAGTTTTACCTGAAGCATTTAAGATATTGGGGGGTGTGAGTTGGGTTGCTGCTTCATCATTTGTAGAGTATTTATTAAGTACCTACTTGTACCTTCAATAGCCAATCTTGTGTTCACTATTAGAGATAATAATACCTTATTTTTTGTTTTTTATCTTGAAGGCTTTCTGTTACACAAAGCCATTTCTAGTGCCTTAGTAATCTCTGTTGAAAAATGGATTCATAGGCTGTTGGACATTCTTAACATTTTATTAGCCATCAGAAGCATCAGTAAACATTTCTTCCATGCTAAACCTTGAGGATATTTTTAAAAAGCATAAAATACAACTTCTGCTAGAGAGAAGGTTGTCATTTAATTGATGTAACTTAATGGGTATCCATATACATGTATAGTCATGAATGTGTGTGTTTATGTGTGGAAGATCGTAAGTTGCATGAGGTTCCAAGGCACTGGTCACCACTGAAGGACAGGGCCTAAAAGTGCTGAGTGAGAGGACATCGCAGACGGCGGGAGTGGCTTACGGGCAGAGACTAAGTCTCTTAGACAGCAGCATCCTTGGTGCCCTGATGCCCAGTAAAACACAGATGTGCAGAGTATGCTCAAAGGAGGGAAGCAGACAGGCAAGCAGGCTGGCAGACGTGAGAGTGGGGATTGGATGTCACTTTCAGGGGCAGTGCTGGACTGTGGACCTCTCTCTCTTTCTCTCGTTTTGATTCTCTCATATTCAGAAAGTGCATGCCTTTGTGAAAGCCACACTTTTACATCTGAAATCCTGGAAAATAGGAAAAAAAGGAAGAACTTCCCTGAGAAGGGATGGGCTCTCCCCTCCTGTGTCTTTTTGGGTGTAGTGGTTAAACAGCCCTCAGCCTCACTGTGGTCAGTCCAGAGTTACCCTTCCACGTGGCAGCAGCAGATCTGCCCTTGGACGCCTTACTAGCTGGGGAATGCAGCAGCCACTGTAAGAAAGCCACTGGCTGGCCACCTGACAAGGCCGGAGTCACACTTCCTCCTCTGGTTAAGAGGTGCATGTAGTTCTGACAGAATGCTTGTATGTCCCTGAGGAAGACACATTCCACTCATCCTTTATAAAATAACAGTCTCATTATGCCTAGAAAACGTCCTTTGTCTAATGATTCCAAACTTCATCTGGAAGGGTTCATCTGGTCTGATGATCCCAAACTTTTCATTTTATACATGAGGGCATAAAATACAAATACAGCAAGTGGGCTCATTGGTTAATCCATCCTTTTGTTCATTTATTGAACGTCTACTATGTTCTAAGCCAAGGGTCCTCAAACTTTTTAAACAGGGGGCCAGTTCACTGTCCCTCAGACCGTTGGCAGGCCGGACTATAGTTTTTTTCTTTTTTCTTTTCTTTTTTTTTTGTTTTAGGAGACAGAGTCTCACTTTGTTGTCCTTGGCAGAGTGCTGTAGCATCACAGCTCACAGCATCCTCCAGCTCTTGGGCTTAGGGGATTCTCTTGCCTCATCCTCCGGAGCAGCTGGGACAACAGGTACCCACCACAACGTCTGGCTATTTTTTTTGTTGCGGTTTGGCTGGGCCGGGTTTGAACCCACCACCCTCGGTACATGGGGCGGGCATCCTACTCACTGACCTACAGGTGCCACCCCAGACTATAGTTTTAAAAAAAAAAACTATGAACAAATTCCTATGCACACTGCACATATCTCATTTTGAAGTAAAAAACAAAACAGAAACAAATACAATATTTAAAATGAAGAACAAATAAAGTTAAATCAACAAACTTACCAGTATTTCAATGGGAACTATGGGCCTGCTTTTGGCTAATGAGATGGTCAATGTCCAGTTCCATATTTGTCACTGCTAGTTGTAACAAGTGATGCAAATGTGCATCAGTTAGTCTAAATTTGGTTGGAGATTTCAGATGTTTCATTCTGGAAAATGTCTGTTCACAGAACTAAGTGCTGCCAAAGATGATTGCCATTTTGAGTGCATGGTTCCTGAGATGAGGATATGTCTCAGAGGGGAGAGATGCATAGAAATTAGGAAGGATGCTTGACTTGAATGCATCTTTCAGAAAGTCCCAATTCTGCAGTTCGGCCAGTTCCATTTGGTAAATTGTATCCACATTTTCTTTTCTTTTTTTTTTATTTCAAGATACTTTATTCTTAAAGCAGGTCATAATACTAAGCTTTTGGTCTATTCTGCTACTGTACAAGTTACAAATGGTTGCTGAGCAGCGGAGGGGTGCTCTTTCATAGCATGTCTGAAAGTGAATAAAAATGCATATAAAACAAATATTCAAATAGTTTCCATAGGAACACAGATAAGTGTGACCCCATCTCCTAATCTTACATATTGTTGCATCTATTCCAACCCTACTCTTACAAAGACATTTCAAAAGTAGGAATAATTAAGTTAAATGGTCCCCCCAAATCCCTTAATTCAAGCTAAACTCACAGTTAACAGCTACAGAATGATGTCTATACATTAATACTAGCTGAAGCACAAGTTGCTGGGTGAGGTTTCATTCCACTTTCCCAAGCACAAGACACAGGCAGAGTGCCAACATCCTGCTCTTCTACTTCGGGTAGGAAGTCGGGGTTCTGGATTTGCTGCACAAGTTGCCACGTCGGTCCTAACATCACATAGTACTTTGTTGGCCTCTGGAATCCATTGAAAGTAGAAACAGCAGCTACAGTGTAAGCAGCCATATTTTCAAAGAGCATCCAGTCGCCCATATGCATTTCTGGCAGGTCACAGTGCTGAACTATCCAGTCAAGGCCATCGCATGTTGGTCCCCATATGCTGGATAAATAATACTTCTCATCTGGTTTAGGTCTTTTTTGCAGAAGAGGCTTTACATGAGCATGATCATAAAGGATGCAATTAAATGATCCATATACTCCATCCTTGATGTAATACATAAAGGTTTGTTCACTGGACTCATCATCATCATCGGAGCCTATCTTTTTAATATATATTTTTTTGGCAATGATATTAACTGCAAGTGTGAAGGCTGATGCAACATAATATCTGCCTGGCTCAGCTATGATTCTCACTCCAGAGTCTGATAGAAAGTACTTGTTCAATGCTGGGTTGATTATACCAGTGATCTCTTCAAATTTAAGCTTCACATCCTCAGATTCAGGAAAGCCACTGCCAATATCAAGCAGGTACATGCTGAAACCAACCTCAGCTCCCATGTCAAAGACACAGCAGGCATCAAAGATTGCCTGCACAAAGGTCTGATGATCAGCAAGCCACCTCCTATGTGGAAGCTGACACCAATGACATCAATATTTAGCTCTTTTGCCCATTCCAATAGAAGTCTGCTGGTTTTGAGTGTGGCACCAAATTTAACACTGACTCAACAGACTGCTTTGGAATCATCAGTGGCAATCTGGGAAACCAACTTGGCCTTTGGATGTGCTCTGGCAACTTTCATCAACTTGACTTCACTGTCAAAAGTCATCATTCAGACCCCATTATTGGCAGCGTACTTAATTTGAGACACTTGTTTACAAGGATTTGCTTAGATAATCCTGTCTGGAGGCACCCCGAGACTTTGCACCAATTGTATTTCAATCTTGCTAGCACAGTCAAATCCTGTCCTAATGGCAGTGAGGATCTTCACAATGACTCTACTGTCATTACATTTGACTGCATAAAAGGGAGTGACACGAGGAAGAGCTCTTAGCCATCTTCGGTGTTTCTTCAGAACATCTCCGAGGTCTGCTACATAGAAGGCACCCTTATCAGAAAAGGAAACTTCATTGATTTTTTGGTCCAGAATGTCCTTGGCAGTAAAACCTTCATCAAGCAAGTGGCAGTCAAACTCTTCATTACTAATGTTGTTCATGGTTCCTTGATGTTTCTTTGAAAAACTAAGAGAAGGAATTTAAAGAAATACTTCCAGGTTCTCACAAAGACAATTCTCTAGGAATTCTGAATCCCACTGTGTGTGTCCTCTGAGCAATAGTGGAAACGTTCTTAGAGCATCCAGGCACCACAGGCCAGCCCCATGGAGAAGCTGGAAAGCTGCACCCAGCGCAGAGCCAGAGCTGGAGCCACAAGATCGCTCAGCCGCCCCTGCCGCCCCCCCGTCAGCGTCTGGCTCCCACCAGTCTGACTACTACCTGAGACACCGCCTGAGGTGGCGCTTGAGCAGCTGGCTGGGTGGCAGCTGGGCGGTAACTTCAGGCACTGATCTCCATATTTTCAATGTCAATAGAAAATGGGTTATAGAAAAGCTGTATGTCCTGTTCATGGAGATGAAGCTCTTTAAATCTAAATTGGAACTCCTTTTGCAACTTTTCCAGTGAATCCACACATGTTTTGTTTGGGGATGCAACCAGTGTTTTTTCTGCTAACAGATTTTGCGGGCCCGGGATGAGTCCGCTGTTAGACAGGACAGGCAGCAGAGGCAAAAACACTCAGTGGACCAGATAAATGTCCTTGGCGGGCTGCATGTGGCCCATAGGCCATAGTTTGAGGACCCCTGTTCTAAGCACAGTACCCAGCCAGGGAGATTCTATAGTGAGCAAAACCAACACAGTCCTTACTGTCGGTGAATTTAGAATTTGGTTTTCCTGTTCCCTTGGTGGCAGAACTATCAAGTGAATGACTAAGGACTGGACTTATGTTTACTAATGGCTCTACATAGTAAGTGTGTGTGCATACACACATTTCACTACTAGCAGCTTCCTGCTGCTACCTCCTGTGTACAATGTGTGTATGTACATAGGGTAACAGAAGGAAGCTGTTATTAGTCAGAGCTCTAGCAGGACCTGGAGGGTGCAGTCAGCTGGGACTCTGAAGGGAATATAGGAAGGAGTATCACAGGCATGAAACACAGAGATGAAGCACCCCAGGGCTAAGGACAGTGGGAATGCATCACCATTTAGGCTTGAAGGGCAGGGACAAGAAGCCATGTCAGAGCCCACTCCACAGAACTGGAGCCTGGGTGAAGGTTTTAGTGACAGATGAATGCAGCTAGAACAAGTGTCCAGGCAGTGTCTGGGGGTGGAGGGAATGCCCCAACCTCTCTCTCTCCCCTCTAGGCTGAACTCACTCAACTGCCAGAGGGCAAAGGAGTCAGAGGAACAGCTCACAAGGGTTACTTCTACCCTTAGTCAAGAGCAGGGCAAGAAGGTGGAGAATGTTTGGGGGGTAGGGGAGGGGAGGCAATTCTTTTTATATAGAAGCACTTATTATAGGACCACTTTTCCCTATTTGATTTTTTTCCAAAATTAACAATATTATTTCCACATTAAAATAGAAGAGAGAACAATTAAGAAGTAAAAATAAGGGAAAGTTGCTATTGCTACAGTGAATAAAAGATCTTTTTTAGTCAAACCATAATAACCAAAGAAGAAAGGTCATTTTTTTTTTTTTTTTTTTTTTGTAGAGACAGAGTCTCACATTATTGCCCGCGGTAAAGTGTCATGGCCTCACAGCTCATGACCTCCAACTCCTGGGCTTAGGCAATTCTCTTGCCTCAGCCTCCCGAGTAGCTGGGACTACAGGCACCCACCACAATGCCCGGCTAAGAAGAAAGGTCTTAACAACAGCAAGGAGTCTATTTCACTATAGTATGAAATATTAGTTACATTTAGTTTCCATCCCTAGCTGTTGACTTTGATCCAAACGTTATTGTACACACCAGAAGATAAAAGCAAACCATGCTTCAAAAGAAAATACAGAGAAAAAGTGCAGCTGCTGTGACCACAAGTAATATGGAAATATCACCCAAGTAGCTATGATAAACCTTTGATTTCCTCTCTGCAATAAGCACCCCTACAGAGCCCTGTGGGAACCTATTTCACATTTCATAATGAAAGACTGTGGAGAAATAGAATTCCTTTGAGGACCTCTTTTTAGAACATAACTCATGCATGATGAAGAACTGTGCTAACCTCTCCCTCTCTTTTTAAAATTTAACCTGGATGCTTATTCTTCTCACTCAGGAAGGACTCAGAATTTGTTGTCTTTCCCCCCAACCTGCCTGGTCTATCCAGTGTGCCCTCTCCTGCCATCACTTACCTAAACATGCAAATAAGTTATTGAAATTTTATTGTCCCAGCCATGTACACCTGAGCTGGCGGGTTCGAATCCAGCCCAGGCCTGCCAAACAACGACGGCTGCAACCAAAAAATGGCCGGGCATTGTGGCGGGTGCCTGTAGTCCCAGCTACTTGGGAGGCAGAGGCAGGAGACTCGCTTGAACCCAGGAATTGGAGGTTGCTGTGAGCTGTGATG